>NIPQ01094732.1:0-20255 GCA_002806875.1 Lepidotrigona ventralis hoosana
GTAATATTGTTTTATTTTAATTAGATTGCTTACTTTTTTTAATAATGAATTGTACAATTTTCAAAATAAGAGATTGCAAAACTTCAAAAACCATAAGATGAAAGAGGTGACAAATTAAGGAGCGGAAAGAAAAACAGATACATTTTTTCACGCTTTTTATGTGGATGGTAATATCACTAAGGAACAAATCCAGCGCTACCGGAAGTAAAACATAATAATATCATTGTAAAACATGCTCAACGATAATTCTCAGAAAGAAAAACAGATACATTTTTTCACGCTTTTTATGTGGATGGTAATATCACTAAGGAACAAATCCAGCGCTACCGGAAGTAAAACATAATAATATCATTGTAAAACATGCTCAACGATAATTCTCAGAAAAATGGGTCTCGTTGTAGAAAGAAATTCTCCCTCATAGGTTTTGTAGTTGATGAGTTTTTAATGTGATACGTTCAAACTCATTAATCATATACACGAGATTAATATAAATTTTAATCTTGTCTACGCCGATATATTTCCATTAGTTTTAAAACACTGCTTCAATAGGAGAAAGATACAAAAAGTTTTTAATGTGATACGTTCAAACTCATTAATCATATACACGAGATTAATATAAATTTTAATCTTGTCTACGCCGATATATTTCCATTAGTTTTAAAACACTGCTTCAATAGGAGAAAGATACAAAGACGTCATAATCGATAAGTAACAAACAATGTATTTAATCGACAAATTTAGAAAATAACAATAATGAAATAAGAAAACTTAAATTTTGTCATTTTATTTGAAAGATTTGTTTATATTTCTAATTTTGACTCAAGGAAGATAATTATCAAAGAAGGAACGTAAGTTAATCTAACTTTTGCACTAAATCTGAGATAATGAACTATAAATAAGGAAGAAATGCTTACAGCAAGTGGACAGCCGCACTTAGTGACTCTTCGTAAATAAAATCCCGTCCTAAATTAGGATAGTAAGTTAATCTAACTTTTGCACTAAATCTGAGATAATGAACTATAAATAAGGAAGAAATGCTTACAGCAAGTGGACAGCCGCACTTAGTGACTCTTCGTAAATAAAATCCCGTCCTAAATTAGGATTAGGGTTGCGATTAGGCAACCTCTCTTCGTCCCATTTATAAAATCCAAAGCTGCCACTCTTAGTTCATTCGACTTGTGTCCATTTTCCAATTCTATTAAGTGTGTATAATAAAGCTTTTGCTTATAGATATTTGCAACTTTATTTGATTCCAAATTACTATATTATAATCTTAAATTACTAATAATATTAATTAATATGTTAATATTATAATCTTAAATTACTAATAATATTAATTAGTATGTTAATTTAAGATTATAATGTTAATGTTATAACGTTAATATTAATTAATATCTATTAAACATGAAATCCAGGAATGTGCAAAACAATCATAAGCAATAATGAATATTGTATTGAAAATTAATCGAAATCTCAGTCGAACAGTTCATTCTTTTTAAATAACAAAAACCTAATAGAGAATAAAACTTCGAAATTCATTGCCTTTATAATCTTTATTTAAAAGAGATAGAAAATTAGTTAATGATACATGTAATAAATTAGNGTTAATGATACATGTAATAAATTATAATGATTATTAATGATTATATAATGATTAATAATGATACATGTAATAAATTAGTTAATGATACACGTAAAATTTAAAATTATCGTCATTCGACGATGATTACCTCACGGTACTGAAAGTATTTCCATTAGATGAAACATGCAAAAGTGGTAGGCCTTCGTGGCTATATAAACAATCAATCCGTTTTCATTTTCGTCAATGTAATTCCGCTTCCGCTAATCCAATTGCTAAGCGTGCAGCTAATAATACTCGTGGGGTGGGCGGCACCACGATTATAGAATGGAATTGCAGTCAAGTATTATAACAAGTCTATGAAAGAGGGTGGTTGATTTAGAAAATAAATTATTATACTATCATTATTATTGTAATACTTTTTTAATTTCATCAACATCTGCTCTTTTTCATAATTATCATACTTGTAATTTTCTCATGTACTACATTGAATAAAATTTAAGAAAGGCAAAATATTTTTATTATTGTAATAACGAATATGAGCAAACTTTAACCCTAACTTTACATTCTGAAGTTTTTATTTGTATATTTAATTTTTCGCATAACGTAAATTATAAAAAAATTTAATTCATTTAATTCAAATAAGTTTAAAAATTTTTCAAAAAAAATTCATAAAATAGGAAATGTACGGAAAATGAAATTGCATTCGATACGAAAGGTTATGTGCAAACAGCTAATTTTGAATTTTCTACGTAGGATTCTCTTTTGTAGGATTAATTAATATTAATTTCTTATTTGTACGAAATTTTTTATTTGGTTTCAGCGTAAATTGAATTAAATTTAATACTTGAAAACAGATAGTGAGAAGTTACCAATTAACTAGACGAAGTCTCGAATTCTGCCGTATAAAATGAATGAAAATTTAAACAAGGCACACACATGTACCTTTATTTTCTACCGTTGTGACCCTTCTGGCTAGTAATACTTTCCACGATCAGCAACGTAGATATGTACGTTCACCCTTGTATAGTATGTTCATAAGCTTAATACACATCCTGTCCGACAACCTCATTGACTGTATTCAAAAGGATATGGGAATGGCTCTTGGTTCTCGGTCTTTAGTAAATTGTGTATTCTAATTGGGTATTCTAACCATCCGTCCCAGCAAAATGTCTTTGCGGAAAATATTTATTATATGTATATAAAAATTTTGAAGAAAATTTTTGAGCTAAATATTCATCAATAGATCCATTAAAAAATTGAAATTTTCATCAATGATTTTATCTTGTTGAAGAATGGAATCTACATTATGTGTATTTTTAAATTGATATTTTCTTTCTAGAGCTTTTCTTTCTAGAGAAAGAGTACTATATGAGAGAGTCTTTAATGAGGAGACTACTTGTCTGGTGTGTTTATATTAAATATCTTTCTTTAGGATTTAGAGTAGTAATATGCTATTATTATCTAATAGTAGAACATACTAATTTGTTACTTTCGATTTCCTTTATTATCGACACCTCCCATATTCATATTGTAATTTATAATAACATTTGGTTTGCTAATGTTGACGGTTTGCCACCTTCTTTCTATAGTTTTCGTGTCCGAGGTATCGTAGCTGCTTATTATGGTGACTATTCTCTTATCTTTCCACGCTAATAATAGAATATCACCTGATCGATAGGCAGCAACAGCTATTATTCTTTGTTACAGCTGGTTTTGTAATCACAGCTGGTATATATTGGTATATAATTGCCTCACTCGTCGCTTCACTGGAACTATATCACTACCAGAATCACTACAAACGTTATCACTTTCTATATCAGAGTCAGTATTCAAGGAGTCAAAATAAAACTCTTCATCGCTATTTTCAGTTTCACAGTATAATTCTTTCGGTAACTTTCTTTTTGCCATTTTGGATTATTTTGAAATATCTTAAGAATCGAGAATGCCTAATTACAGTTAAACACAATTTGTAAAATATTGGAATTCTACAAAGTATCTTTGAACCTTGTCGATTTCTTTACGCTCAAGAGGCGACTGACACGGCGTCTTGCATGGCGAGTTGTTTAGACTGGGTTTCGTTATCTCCAATTGATAGTAGCACCGTATTGGTTCGTGAATAGGTTCTTTAGATATGCAGATTCGTTCAGAGAAAGTGTAAATTGATACATGGATGAATACAGTATAAGATTAGAATGGTTTCTTGCTGTGGTGGCTGAGAATAGACATACGACCACAAAGTTAATTTTTAGGTTTTTTTAGCTTGTTTCAGACTATTTTGACATCAGCAGAAGAAAACTCATATCCCACACCATATACAATATAATATCCCATTCATTCTCTTTATCACATTTTGTTTTTATATAGAAAACTTCTTCATAAATAGATCTTCCTGGAGCCAGGATCCCACGTTATTTTCACTGTAATATGACTTTGCAGTTTTTTTAAACACAACATCACAGAACGCGTCGCGGCTTGATGGCTAACATCGAAGGAAGTTCCTCTGACAGATGATTAAAATCGATGTAGCTTTCTCGGCCTGATTGCGTAGTACAAGACTCGGCATGATGTCTAAGATCGTCTCGAACGAAGGACGTTTCTCGGATCGATGGCTAAAGTCGAAGCTCGGTGCTCGGGCTGATGTCTAACATCGAAAGTTTCTCGGCCTGATGGCTGATTTTGAATGTCGTTTCACGGCCTGAGTGCTAAAATTGAAGTACGTTCCACGGTCTCATAGCTAACATCGAAGAACGTTTCTCGGCCTCATGTCTAACATCGAAGTACGTTTCTCGGCTTGATTGCTAAAATTAAAGGTTTTGCTAACATTTTTTGGCTTAATGGATGACATCGAAATTTTTTGGCCTAATGTCTAACATCGAAGATCGTTTTTTGGTCTGATGGATAATTTCGAAGGGCATTTCTTGGCCTGAAGGCTGACTTCGAATGTTATCCCTGAGCCTAATGGCTAACATCGAAGGATTTTGTTCTGATTGATGGCTAATATCGAAATTCGTTTGGTTGGTATCATGGCTAACATCGAAGGAAGTTTCACGACCTAATGTATAGCATTAATTGTCATTTCTCTGCCTGATGTCTAACATCGCAGGTCATTTCACAGCCGGATTAATAATAACGAAGGACGTCTCCCGGACGATGGCTAACATCGAAGTACGATTTTGTGCTTGATGACGAACATTCAAAGGGCGATTCCGGGCATGAAGTCTAATATCGAAGGAAGATCTCTGGCCGTATGGCCTACATCAATGTTGATTTCTCCTAATGATGGATCGAAGTACGTTCCTCAGACTGAAGGCTAACATCGAAGTTAAATAAATACTTTATTAAATACTTTATTTTGCCTGAAGGCTAATATCGAATCAAACTTCGCGGCCTAGTCTAACATTGAATGCTTCTCAGCCGGAAGACTATCATTGAGGTTCAATTCCCGTCACGGAGGATAACATTGCAAGTCATTTCTCGGCCTTATGGCTATCATCGAAGGAAATTTCTCAGCCTGATTTCGTCGGAGTTCATTTCTCGGACTAATAACTAACATCGAAAGTCGCTTCTCGATCTGATGGCTAACATCGAAAGAAGGGTCACGCACTGATGGCTGACACCGAATTACGTTTTTCGGTCTGATGACTAATATCGAAGTACGTTCCTTGGCCTGATGGCTAACATCGAATTAAGTTCCTCGGCCGGATGACTAACATCGAATGTCGTTTATCAGCCTGAAGGCTATCATCGAAGTGCAAATTTCGGCACGGTGGTCAACACTGAAAGCCATTTCTTGGCCTAATAGCCAAGCGAACGAAATTTCTTTGGCTAATGTTTAACATCGAAGGTCGTTATACTGCCCATTGTCTAACATCGAAAGACGTTCTTCTGCCTGATGCTTGACATTGATATTCTTTTCTTGGTCTGACATCTAACATCGAAGTAATCTTCTCAGTATGATAGCTAACATCGAATGTTGCTTCTCGGTCTGATTTGTAACATATATTGTCGTGTCTCGGCTGATAGCTAACATCGAAGGGCGTACCTCGGCCTGATAGGAAACATCAGCTGACGAATCTCGACCTGATGGATAAAATCGAATTACGTTTCTCGGCCAGATTGCTAACTTCGAAGTACGTATATCAGCTTGATCACATCCATCGAAGTTCGTTACACGGCCTGATAGCTAACATCGAAGGAATATTCTCGGTGTGACGGATAACATCGAATGTCCTTTCACGGCCTTACATCGAAGATCGTTTCTCGGCCTAGTGGCTATGAACGTAGTACTTATCTTGGAGTGGTGTGGAACATCGAAGTACGTTCCACGGCCGAAAGTTTCACATCGAAATTCGCTTTTCAGTCAGATGATTAACATCGTAGAACGTTTCTCGTCCTAAACTCAAGAGACGACGTTTCTCGACCTGTTAGCAAACTTCGAAGGAATATCTCTGCCTGATGGCTAATATCAGAGGTCGTTCATCGGCCTGATGTTTATAATCGAAGTACGTTTCACGCCCTGATGGCTAACATCTAAGGACGTTTCTTGGCCTGATGGCTATAGTCGAAGGAAGTTTCGTGGCCTGATCGCTAACATCGAAGTACGTCTCTCGGCATGTCGAGATCGTCTCTCGGCAATCGAAGTAATTTTCTCGGCATGATTTGCTAACAATATAGGTATTTCTAATCCTAATTGCTATCAGCGTAAATGGTTTCTCGGCCTGATGGCTAATATCGAACAATGTCTCTCGGCTTGATGGCTAACATCGACGTACGTTCTTTGGCCTTAAACGCGTTGCATGTAATTATGGAAAATCGTCAATTCAAGATAATATATAAGCGAATGGATGTCGAAGAATTTGAATGGCCATATGTTAGTGCCGAAACGCATCGGAAGATCGTCACACTTCGAGGTTGATAAATAATTCTAGATGATCCTTGGATATTGAATAATTTCGTTTATTGTGATCCCCGCGGTCCGTAGAATAATTTAAGACCACCAGAGCCATGATTGATACGATTGAAGAATATTTTCAAGTAGCAATTGCAAACTTCATTCGATGTACCGGGGAATCATCACAAGACTGGGGAATAGTGACAGACTCTTGCCTTTTCTCCCGTTTCTTTCAGTCATTAAATTCGAAATCTTCTTTCTTTATTTTCCTTTCTCTCATCTGTTTCTCCCTTTATTCCTGATTTGACAACTATTTCATGTTTTTCTCCTAGCTGTTTAGCTTTTTTTCGTATTTGTTCGTCTAATATATTGTTTTTGTTTCCGTTTAAATGTATCAGTTTTATCTTTTACCTTTTTCATTGGTGAGTCGTCACTTTCCGTCAATATTTCTGCGTACCTTCCGTTATGGCAATTGCCGCGTCGGTTTCTCACCGTATGCTCCCGTGCTCTGAGCTGTCGGGCGCCTTCGTGACTGCCGTCCGTTTGGTATGTATAAGAGACTCGACGGACCGAACGATTTGGACGGATCATCGTATTGCGTGTGGCTATTCTACGACCTCAGTTGAAAAGTAGTCTGTGTTTCCTCGAGTAACACTTCTCGAATGTTATATTCGTTCTTCGTTTTGGATTTTCTCTACCCTGCGGCGGCCGCGAGTCGGTATCTGAATTCCGAATGGCTGTTAGAGCATCTACAGTTTCCATCAAGTCAGGTGCTGATGACTTTTACGTATTTTAAACGTATGTACTTGTACTACCTGCGTATCTACTTGTCAGATCCGAGTAATAGGTCTGTTCTGTACTTGTTGAATTGCTTCAAAACTTTGGCGCAGTTTCGTTTTGCACGCATTTGCGGCACTTCTGTATGAATGTGAACGGAGGTAGAAGTTCTAAAATTGCAGACACTTGTTTAGTATGCCTGGCGCGCTTACCCTTTTTACCCAGTTGTTTCCCAGCGCGAATTGTCACGAGCCTTACCAGCTCGAGGTCTGTCGACTGAAAATTGAAAATGAATTTGTGTGATGATAATACCCAGTGAAGTGGCGATCTAAAGAAAATGGTGTCCTCAGGCTATCGATTCTTCTCCTGTGTTTTAAAGTATATTTATTTGAGAGTGTGGAACGCATTTGTGGGGACCAGAAAAACTTTATCAAATCAGTGGAGTTCGCAAATTGTTGAGCGAATCTTGCCTCGTTGTCGTGTTTGGTGTTGGCACGTACGGGGGAGAATCACATGAATATATACTCGAATGAAAATGTGGCAAACATCCCTTGTTGAACCTGGCAGTAGTCATATGCTTGTCTCAAAGATTAAGCCATATCTCATTCAATCTGTTCATTAAATCTGTTATGGTTTCTTAGATCGTATCCAAACCTACTTGGATAACTGAGCTAATATACTGTTTTCAGAACCTTCAGCAACCTTACTTGGTTCATTTTAATATTGAAAAACCAAAGTTTTCATGATATTATAATAAATTATCCTCTGGTCTACAGTGGATTAATCTTCAGCAATTGTACTTATATTTTTACCAATTCCTATATCTTTCAATTCAAAGAAACCAAAGTGTACATTTTATTGTGCTAAATTAACATTTACTTATCGATTGATTAATATTCAGCAATTGTTTTCGATTCTTGGAAATTTGAGTGTTTATAATATTAGGATAAATGGTAATAAGATAAATGATATAATAATAATAATAATAATAATAATAATAATAATAATAATAATAATAATAATAATAATAATAATAATAATAATAATAATAATAATAATAATAATAATAATAATAATAATAATAATAATAATAATAATAATAATAATAATAATAATAATAATAATAATAATAATAATAATAATAATAATAATAATAATAATAATAATAATAATAATAATAATAATAATAATAATAATAATAATAATAATAATAATAATAATAATAATAATAATAATAATAATAATAATAATAATAATAATAATAATAATAATAATAATAATAATAATAATAATAATAATAATAATAATAATAATAATAATAATAATAATAATAAGATAAATGATTATCTTGACTGAAATTGGAGTGTTTATAATATTAGGAAGGACAAATCTTTTCTTAAAAAATTTACGTTTTCAACGGATCTCGATTTTTTTAAGCAACCTTGGCAAATGTCAAAATAATTAGATCAATATCTAACGCGTGTTTTACCCCATACGTGCCGTATGTTCGTGTTTCACACGTGTACACATATATTCGTTAACACGGTGGAAACCGTGAGTGACTGACGAAAGGAAATTTCGAGTTGGCGGAATGTTACTTCCTAAAACGTCTCCATCAATTTCTTACGGCGCAGTTATACAGAGTTCACTCACGAACTGCAAATAGCGAGCTTCAGGTTAGCTCGGAATACATATATATCACGGACGAGTTGACTGGGAAATAGTAATGCAATTTTCAACTAATGGAGTTAAAATAACGTTGCGTGTTACTGTGGTCTGAAGTTGGAATCGATTTGTTAACTCATTAAACATGGCCACCGTTCTGCTTCGTTTCCTTCTCTCCTCTCTCTATCTTTTTTTCTATAACGGTCTTTTCTTCTCTCCTTTCTCTACTTTTTTTTCTATAACGGGCTTAGGCAACTATAACAGACTTCCATTCAGTAGTTAATTAATTTAACACCCCGTACACCGTGTAACGTGTGTACTTTATCGATCGAATCGAATCGAAGCTCCGAGCTGCATTAAAAAGGTGCGCATGCATCTCGATGCTTTCATACGAATGCATCTCGAAGTAACGGTTAATTAATCTTAATTTCGGTGCTTGAAATGATTCAGTTAATCCAGAATTTTTATATAATTTTTATATGAATGCGTTTATCTCTAAACGCGTATATTTTTAATGTATTTATCCAGTATACTGGTTTATGTTATCTTCTAGCGGTTCTCTCCTTTGATTAGGCTTTTCATTTGTAAACATCCCCTATTATCAGAATCTCTAAAAACCCATCCCTGAAAAAGCGTGCTTTTTTTTTTTAATTTTCTCAATTTGGCTAAATAATCAAATTAACCTAATGACATTACAAATTGAAATTTTGTAACATTGTTTTCGTGTTTTTATTTCAACTGCTTTTTTGGTGTTTTCTGCTATCACCAATATCATTTTATAGCCGAATAGAGGCTAATATTCTTGTCAAAAGAATGAAATTGAAATCAAAAAAGTGAAAGAATATTTTTGTTGGTTTCGTTACTTCAACGCTGTTGCTTTAACATTCTGCAATGATCTTTGAAAACTAATTAAATCAAATCGTAATATTATTGTATATTTTATCTGATTTTTTGATTTTAATATTACTTAAAATGTGTTGTATTAAAAATAGTTTTATTAAAAATATCAATCAAATATCTATTTTTAACATTGAATTAGAATTACGAATACGTTTATTTTTACACTTTGTGTATACTTGTTCAATATATTGTAACATGCTACCAAACATGTGCACCAATTATTGTATTACAGATTGTAACATTATCTGTACGGTAGTAGGTACTGAAATGAAAATAGTGCATGGAAATTGTGAGAAAGAAACATAAGGATGTTTCTCAGAATTTGTTTTTTTTTGATATGAAATTGTATATTACACGTTGATCCTTGGGAACTAATTAAATCAGTCGTAATATGTAATTATATATTATTTTAGCGATTTCTAAAATTTTGTTGTTACTTCATGACTATGAAGAATTAATTTATATCTTTGAAAACCAATTGAATTACAATATAACATTATAATTTTATTTCCAATAATTTTTTTTCAATTTAATGTTACGAGAAAGAAAAATTACTTCAACATGCATGCTATTGTATATTGATTTTGAAGGCCAATTATACCAGGTCGTGATATCTTATTATACACATTTGGTAATTCTGTAAATTTTAGAATTACTTGACAAATATCAAAGAAGCATTATTCTGACATAAAATTGTATAGTTTCTATATTTGGAAATTAATTTAATCAGGTAATAATATCCTGTACTGATAAAATAATTATTACAATTCAATATATTTGTCCTTTCAATAATTCATCCTTTAATTAAAGTATATCTTGTTGAAAATGAGAATGTTTTTTATATATTATTACTCAAACTGCTTTCCAGAGATTTCAATCAGTTCACGTACAATGCAGGTACATGAATTCTAGCAAAGTGTATAAATGAACTCGTATTTGTAACTGTTGGTATAGGGCATTATAATTACTAGACCGCGGATTCTCTCTACATTTATGAGAAACTGAAGTTTACGAAATTAATTTAAAATTTGAAACATTCAAAGTAAAGTGCTTCTAGTGATATTTGTTTTTTATGATATTAAAAAATATATGAAATATTCAAAGCTCTTTATGATATTGGTACAGGAAATAATTTTCTACTCAAATTCGATCATTTGAATTACATTGTCATTTTCCTTTACATTCCTTTGAAATTAGTCTAATAACTACAAGAATCTTCAATTCAATCCTCTGCCTGATAGATTAAGGAATTGAACGCACGATTGACAAATTGAAAGCACAAATCCTCAAGCGATGAAGCAGTTCATTATATATTCCAAGCGAAAGTAGTGTATCAAGCTCAAACAAAAGAATAACAGTCGTTCAAACAATTTTTTCTCGTCGAGTGCAAATGTCGTCCGAGCGACTAGATAAAAAATTTCATCATCCGTCGATTGCGTTTCATCGTTTCAATAACGCGCGACTACGAAAAATTCTCAAGGGCCTTTTTAATTCACTCGGCAAATCTGAAATAACGATCGAGCGTTACAGTAATTTACTTTCGTCTTGAGAAATGTTTTCCGATCGATCGAGTAGTACGGCCGCCCCCGCCCCGATGCTTTTCGATTTCAAGTTTGTCCTGCTCGTTTTCCTCTCCGCTCCAATTTCTGCAGTTGGGCGAGCTCGCAGGAAGAGTCGTGGAAAAAACAAAATGCAGGGAAAGTGGCGGTGAGCCTACGATATCGCTTCACAGACGAACGAAAGCGAATTTCTAGTTCATGAATAGTTTCTATTTTTAGAAAAATCGCAGCCAATCGAGAAATATCCGGCAATTTCTACCGCTGCTTCCGTCGAAATTTATGTCCGCGGTACTGCACGGTGTTGCATTTAATTACTAACCGAAACTAGTTGTAAAATTTTAGAGAAACATAGGTGTAGAGTGTTAATCACGCGTTAATATCCCGAGAAAAGTTGCCTCTATCTGGCGTTTTACGCGTATACTTTCAACATTTTTACGTTGTTGTATACTCTCCCGTACCCGAATAAGAAAATTTTCTTGCCTCAGGATCTTTAATCACGCTTCTTTTCGATTTCGAGGAACATCCGCAGGAGATTTTAATAGATATCGATCTGGATCTCGGCATGTGTATCTTACGCGGGCTGAGAGTACAACAGGTTCCGTTACTTTCAAATCTGTAAAAATATCTTGAAGTAATTTTGCCTTTCACCTGGATCAACTAAATATTAATTATTCTTCAATAGTTTTTTGTTTTATTTGAAGCTCCTAAGTAACTTAGAGTTTTAGTGAATCCAAAAGGGATGATTGACACAGCTAGCTTTCTGCGATATTTTTGTGAAAACATATGATACATTAAATAAAATCTGTATTCATAAATAGTTCATTAGGTACACTCCATGATGAAAAGATAGCAGACTCTGTATTTTCTCATATTTTGTATTTCTTACTCTGTAAATTGTGTATTTCTTACATTGTGTAATTCTTGTAATCTCTTGTTTAACGCTGAAATTGAAAAATACACGATTGAAGCATAGAATTTTAATCTGAAACTTTAGAATGAAAACACAAAAGAGCTTTAAACACGATAGAGTAGAGTAAATTTTTATATACATAATCATTTGAATATCTGAAGATACACTTGTTTTACATGTATGAAATTTCGAATAAGAACATTATAAATGGTGCTCCTCAATTGATGAATAGTACAAATCCAAATCAGAAAANTTATAAATTGATGAATAGTACAAATCCAAATCAGAAAAAGTGAGTTTGTTACGAAAATAGTGTGAAAAATATTTTAAGTTCTATTTGCCAATTTAGTTTGCGTATATATTGTTTTAAAAATAAGAATCGATTTTTATAAAAATAAATAACATGATTCTTCACTATATTAATTTTATTGATCAATTTAAAAATTCATTATTAACAGTTAATTTTCGTTATATTAATTTAAATTTTTCTTCAGTTTAATATGGATATATTGTAGTGATATAATTTAAATGATGTTTATTGTATTAAATAACAAAGAAAGTGGAAACAAAACAACAAATAATAAACACAAGATAGACAACACAATAATAATAAACTCAAACGAATAAACTCAATCGAATAAACTCAAACGACGCAATTAAGTCTTTTATGCAACACAAGTGATCACTTTTTTTACTATACTCATTCAACGCTCTTTTAATCAACACTCTGTTTTTTTCACTCGCACGATTTTCTTCTTTTCAAAAAGAAAAGCGCTCGATGCCAACGCTGTGCTTCTCACATCACATTCATACTTTTTCGTTAACGCATCTCTAACAAACAGGTCATCTATTAAAAGTAAAAGTAACTAAAAATATAACTATACATTGTAATAATTTCGATACTACAATATCTTATATTATGTATCGGAAAGTGTCCAAGAATGCGTAGGTTATCATATGAATATTCTTGAGCGTGAATTTTTTCAGAAATACATAATTGAAAATGTAAATATTGCGCAGCCTCGTGGCAGACCAAGATTGAACAAGTCAAATATTTACACTCATCAGTGGTACGGTAGCTGTCGAAAACGTAACGTTCATCTGAAATATAGTTTTTACAATTAACATTTGCAGAAATGCCGGGAAGACGTCACATCCAGCTGAAGCAACACGCGATATTGAAATTAAACGAAAAATGTTGTTCTGTGACAAAAATGGCGAGAACATTTGACAGAAATACTAAACTGATAACGAATTTACTAAAAGATCCCGACAATTATGGACGAGGAGGAAGCTATGTTCTACCGCAGTATTCAACAGCTCGGAGCAAACGAGCCACAATACGTGTAGCGTCAAATTCAAGTACGACTGCAAGACAAATCGCAGAGAAAGCTGGAGTTACGACAAGTGTCAGGAATGTTTAACGTCTTTCGAAGAATCGTAAACGTTTGAAAACGACGAAAATTGCAACGAAAACCTTGATAAAAAAAGCAAGAACATCAGCTGTGCCATTTGCTATTTAGTGAAGAATATGTATATGAATAAGAAATGGCGAAGATTTGTCGTATTCATCGATGAAAAGTGCAGACGAACCTGATGGCCTTCACTACTGTTTTATCGTTATTTACGAGACTAACTTATCGTTACTTACGAAACTAACTAGATTGTCTTATTGTTATTTACGAGAAGAGTAATTATCTCCGAGACTTCTATCTATGGTATAACGATTTAGAGAAGTGTACCAATAACAAGGCAAGGAAATAAAATTTATTGCAGGAAAATTAAATAGTAAAAATTATATTGAAACGAATGACGAACAAATTAGCACGTATGTGATACGAATTGCGGGAAGTAAGTTTTCAACATGTTAGTAAAAGCAGTAAAACAAAGAAATTCGTGTTTTAGAATAGTAAGCCTAGTGTCCGGTATAAATATTGTAAAAAAATTGTAAGGAGAATTAGGCGGATAGGCCGTATATTAGGATGGAAAAATATGTGTGTGTGTGTGTGTGTGTGTGTGTGTGTGTGTGTATCACTTTTTCATAAAAACAGTTTAGCGTCGCTAGAAACTAGGTGTGAAGATAAATACAGCATTCGAATGATAAATAATGAAATTGAATATTTTTACCTTGGAATTGTTTTTATTTAAATTATCCTTGACTAATAAATGTACGAGTTTATGTTTTCTATAATAATATCTCTATAATAAAATCTCAATCTGAGGTGATAGAATTAGAATTTATTTTGTCATGTATATTCATTTTGTCATTTATTCAGAAAATGAAACAAAGTTTTAAGTTATTTGATAGTTGAGTGATTGAATAGATAATTTCGAGTCCGTGTCGGTATTTTTTTATTCAAATAAATTAAGGACATGTCAATTTCTTAAATAGCATGTAACACTGTCTGCGGAATAACCGAATATAATTTAAATGACATTTTTTAAATACTCATTGTGTGTCGTTCCAACTACGGAATTGAGATTTAACAATTGTTTTTCTAATTGTTCGCGAGAAATGTTGCATAGCTAAATTGCTTCGTGCAATTTTTTCTTCAAATTGAAACTTCGAAATATTTTTACGAGTGTTGCACAGTTCATTATTGTGAGCCGCGTTTAACAAAACTGAGCTTGTTACAAATTTACGATTGAATGCAAGGACTTATGAATTGTACAAATTTAATTTTCGTCCAGGGAAAGCCGAGAATTACGTTTTTGCCACGGAAAAACTTTCATTACATTTGATGGTTTTTAACATTCTTTTTTTTTTAATATTTTAACGATATTTCGCTATATCAATATTTCGCTTGCGTTGAAGCTGCAAGCCAGCAGGAAATATCGTTTATCTGATTCTTGATAACTCTCGTCGCGAAACATTCAGACAACATTTTGTTTAAAGACTTGAAACCGAAGCAGCAAAGAGGATACTATATACATTTTCGCATTCGGAATTAATATCTTTCTTTTCGTTACGAAATTATTCGCATTTTAGGTAATCAGTCGTTTGATGATTCTAGATAAAGCAGGCAAGGAATTTTAAATCAGAGGGAAGGAAGGAAGATGCTATTTCGTTTTGTACTTAATGCTTCAACTATGACTTCTAAGTATTTAAAAGTTTTAAATCAAAGTATTGAAGGTATTTTAAATCAAAACAACAACGCAGATATTATTTATGTTTTATACTTAATCTTAATGCCTTTTTAAAATAATTTGTAGCATTTTTCTCATTTAGTAATTTTAAATGGAAATTTAAATCGGGAAAATATCAAAAAAGATATTTATATTTTATACACGATTTCAATTGAAATTTTTTGTTATTATAATTCTTTGTGGTTTAGACAATCGAACGTTCAACGATTTCAAATAAAAAAGGGATGCTATTTTAAATCAAGACAGCAAAAATCAAAACAGTCACCCTTGATTTCCTACAATTGATTATATATATATGTTCTTTGTTACACGATTATCCATGTTTTAGATGATCTATAATCATTTGATAATTTGAAATAATATTAAAAGTCACAAAGAATACTAATTCCAATTCTAAATCAAAACAGTAAAGAAAATGGTCATTTCTCACTGATTTCAAGATTTCTTTTCTGTTACAAGATCATTTGTGTTTTTTTTACTAATCAATCATTTCATATTGAAAATGACAAAAAAGTCCAAATCGATAGAGTTGAAAAATACACATTTTATTTTTCC
Source organism: Lepidotrigona ventralis hoosana (assembly GCA_002806875.1). Lineage (NCBI taxonomy): Eukaryota > Metazoa > Arthropoda > Insecta > Hymenoptera > Apidae > Lepidotrigona > Lepidotrigona ventralis. The sequence continues at coordinate 15,987 of NIPQ01094732.1, forward strand.
CCAACTTGATCCCAATATCTTTGGTTTACTCATTTAAATTTTGGTAATTTCAAACCGAACACCATAGAGAATCTCAAACTGGATGCACATTATATTCCAATAAGAAATCTCCATTTCTGCTTTTTATGATTATCATGGTGATACATATATTGATCTTGAAAGCATGAGCGTAATCACGCAGACGTTCATTGCTATTAAGGGAACCTATATAAAGTGTTACAAAGTACAGATTTCAATGAAATTTTGTAGCTATTACACGGAGGAATGAAGAATACTAATTGTTCAGTCACACATTCGCATACACATAAACGTACACACATGCATACGTCCGCTTGACAACGTAGATCGTATATATCTCGAACATGTATATGCATAAAGTTCATTGGACGTTTCTAATCATTTCGCTCTTGATTGAAACGCAATCGTAATAATTGCGTGATAAAACGTAAAAGAAAGGAAATTCGCCGGATATTTTCAATCGTTTCGCTCTCAATCAAAATGTAATAATGGCCTTGTAAATCTGAAAACGAAGGTACAGCAGATTTTGTATAATATACATCGTTCGCAACGATTACGAGCTTCCGAGAACTCTCTTGTCCGAAAAATCGGATTAATTCGGATTTCGAATGTTTCAAAATATTCAAACAATTCGAGAGGGCTTGTTAAGCACACAGTATGACATAGCGTACGCATGAACGAAATGATTTCACAAAATGACGTTTTACCATACAAGAACAAAAAGATCGCGCAACAACGAAGAGAATCATGTTTATTATGGCAAATTCATTCTTCGAATCCATTGGATCGTAATTGGGTAAAATATTTGACGACGTACGAGACCGTTGCAAAAAAATTGCGAAACACGCGAAAAAATACGAAGCACCCCCCTTCCCCCCTCTACTATTTCATAAAACGCCAGCCCTGAGCATATTTACGAACTCATTAAACTTTATAGAAATTCAGGTTGCATTCGGTTTCCTTGTTAAAGATGATTTTTAAGAATATGTATTTTCGTGCCCTGTTCAATGTCTTTTTTTTTTTACCGCAAAAACACATCCGCGTGTTGCGATTGCAATTAGCGGAAATAAAAATTGAACATTAATATTTCATGTATATACGAAGCAAGAAGTAGCGGGAATTTCGTAGTCAGAGATTTCGTAGTCGCTTATTCGCATCATCATGTGTTATGTATATATAGATTGAATTATTATTGTGTCTAACTAGTGGAATGTTTATTTCGTAATGATGAAAACGAGAAACGAAAAGGAAGTATTATGTTGCAGCATTTAACTATTATTTGATTCGGCATAAAGTTCAGTTTCAATGAATTTGAAAGAATAATTACTCTTGTTTGCCAAATAATTTGACTATCTTTACAATATTTTCCGTGGAACAATTGTCTTCTGATAATAAAAATAAAAAACAAGAAGAAATTTTTAGTATGTATGGCCTGAAATTATTTGATTTAAAGATGTTGAAAATGATTCAAAGAAGTTGAATGAATAACTTGTCTTGTAATTTTCCAAATAAATTTATTATTTTTAGTACTCGTTCGTCGAATCTTTTTCTTATGAAAATAAACGAGAAACAAAAAGATATTTTTCGGACGTAGAATCTGAAATTATTTGATTTAGTAGAAAGTTTTGTTTAAATGAAATTGAACGATTCGTCTCGCAAATCAATAAATAATGTTTAATTTTTGCCATTAGTTCATGGAATGTTTATTTTTGATATTATTTTTGTATATTATTGATAACAAAATGGATTTTTCATTTGAAATTTGGAAATCCAATAACGAACAGAAGCCGTATAAAAATATGAATATCGAATATAAAATATTCCTTTATCAGATTCGGATAAAATTTGCAATTGAACATAATGCATCAAATGTATAAAAGTATATAAAGTATCGAAAGTAAAATATCTGTTATAATTTTTTTTTCTTTTTGTTTGGGCCCTATTTTCTGAACTGTTTCAAAATGAATTTTATGAACTTGGTTCATAAAATTCTGAAGATATTCATAAGATTCGTAGAACGATTACAACTGAGAACACATCGGGATCGCTCTAACTAGTTAGCGATTTTCATGTATTTGTATCAGATTTGGAGCAGAATGCACCAAACATATAAAAATATATAGATAGAAATTAAAATGTCTGTTACAGTATTTATTGTTAATTAATTTTCAGCCACATTTTTTGGAACTATATTCACGAGATTTGTGAAATTACACTGTAATTCACAGTCGACAGACAATGCTCAGATCACCGGCAATTTCTATGTATTCAATTTCAACTCAATCTTCCTCTAGTTACTATACAATTAATCTCTATTTAACTTCTGTCATAATTAATTTTGTTCATTTTTAAGCCTAAAACGACAACGCTTATAAATCACTTTGCCGTCGACGCACAAAAAGTGTGTCGACTTGCTACCAGCGTTGTCATACACGATCAGTTTTGAAGCGATACAACCGAGCAGTACCAAGATTTCATTTCATTTCAAGCGAAACTTCATCGACTCCAGACGTATCTCGATACACGTTTCGGAATATATGCGAACAAAGGCAACAGAAATTGGTTCGAGAGTTTTAAATGTGTTCAGACACTCCGTGCAATCTACCGATGCACGAAAAATCTGGTAAACCCTTTGACATTTGCGCGGAACGAATCGAGAAAACAGCAATGAGTTTTCATTGCGCAATGGTACACCATTGACACGGAACGCGCGAGAGACGTTACAGAGTTAGGATTCAAAGTTTGGGGAATTTTTATCGCATCCGCTATTTGTTCTCCAAATATTGCCACCTCAGATTCGATTGTTGCAACGCAGTTTCTTGTTTTGCAGAAAATCACGAGAGTAAAAAAAGATCACCCTCGAGAAATTTTTTAATGAAAAACTCTCTTTTTGAAAGAGAGTTTATGAAAGATTCTATAACGACGGGATTGCTAAAATGATGGGAAGGAATCGTGGAATGGTTCGAGAGATTTATCACCTTCACATTTTCGTAGTACTTGCAGATACATCCCAAAATTTTACGTAATAAGCGGAACAAACTTATAGGATGAAGTAATGTTAAGCACAAATAATAGTCCGACTGTGTAGTCGAGAAGTCTGGAATGGCTATTTCGTTTGTGAATTTAACTAGTCGCGCCTGACTCGAGCGCAACCGATTCAAAGGAATCTTTTGCTGAACGTTTGTTCTGATAATCGCTTCTTTAAGTATGCGGCCGTGGTTACTGTACTGTATCCTAATTACGTGAACACGTATTAAATTACTAATTTGTTTTGCAATATTTGACATAGATCGATAGAATTTCGAAAAGACGATCGAGTAGAATTTCGCACAGTTGTTCACAAAAGTTCTTTTTCTTCTTTCTTTTCGTTACTTAATCCCTTTAAGCGTTTCCTTCATTTTTAGAATGTCCACTTGTGCTGTGTGTATGCTTAATTATTTCTATTCGTTGACTAGTATACTCGACATGAACGCAGTATATGCACTAGTAAGGTTAAGTCGAATTGTTACAAACCGATGAATTTCTTTTGGCGTTTCTTTGAAAAGTTTTTAACTTTGTTGGTATTTACGGTATTTACAGAGATTTTGACTTGATTTTTCTGAANAACTTTGTTGGTATTTACGGTATTTACAGAGATTTTGACTTGATTTTTCTGAAAATTATTACATAAAAAAGAATTCAAATTGCGGAGAAAAGAACTTGAATTTTCATCAATAAAAAAAACAAAAAAAAATAAAAAGTTAAATATTTGCAAAATTGAAATGATTAGTGATATATTTAATTTCATTTGCATCGTGCCGATTGCGTCAGATTTCTCCGAGTACTAAAATTACAGATGTACATAATTTTTCCAATAAAATTTACCTAAATAAGTAGCAAGCGCGAATTATTTTCTACATTATGATTTTACTCGAGGGGGTTAATCGATACTTGTCGCCAAAACTCCGAGTACTAAAATTACAGATGTACATAATTTTTCCAATAAAATTTACCTAAATAAGTAGCAAGCGCGAATTATTTTCTACATTATGATTTTACTCGAGGGGGTTAATCGATACTTGTCGCCAAACATGTTTCGTAAGAGAGACGAATCTACGAGGAAAATCAAACTTCAGGCATAAAGATCGTAGTAGTTCTTCTTTCCGATGACAAAAATGATAATCCTGGCACAGTGAGTTTACAAAGTGAAAGCCTCAGAAGAGAGAAAAATGTTTCGTAAAGGCGAAAAAATACAAAAAATTCTATATCTCT
>NIPQ01095103.1:0-20197 GCA_002806875.1 Lepidotrigona ventralis hoosana
GAAATGAATAATTCACGCGAAAAATTCTAAACTATGTGAAAAATAAGCAATAACATTTTTTCGTTCAAGGTTTCATTTTTAAGAAAATAGTGTGTTAATATAAAATTTAAGGATGTTACACTTTTATAATGTCGTGTCATTATAAAAAAAAGCAAATAAGTTATCACTCCCAGATTACGGACTCGAATTTTTTCTTGGAATAGTTGAAATTGTGTACAATAATTAGTAAATATTTTTTTTGAGAATAATGCCAACTGAAGATAAAAAAATATAATAATAGAAAAATTATGAATAAACGAAAGATTATTGAAAGAATTTTTTCTTGGAATAGTTGAAATTGTGTACAATAATTAGTAAATATTTTTTTTGAGAATAATGCCAACTGAAGATAAAAAAATATAATAATAGAAAAATTATGAATAAACGAAAGATTATTGAATATACAATTTAAACTAGCAAAATGGACGATGAATGCGACATTTAGAGTTTTTGGCATTTCGGCTCCTACGTTAAGAAGACTAATGAGAAATATTGATTATTCAAACAAAATATTAGAACCACCTTCATTGTTAGGTATCAACAATGAGAAAAAATTAAAAATTGCAAAAGTATGATTTAGCACCAATACGTGAATGCGTAAGATTTAGGACATTTGGTTTAAAATTTGAAATAAAATGTAAAATTCATAATGAAAAAAGATTAGCTGGATATAATTTGCTAAATACGTTTTTAAAACGTTATCCAGATCTCAGTGTCCCATAATCAGAAGATATTTCTTTGTTTCGATACCAGGCTTGAAATATATTTAATATATATAAGACATAGCTACAGTTAAATAATAAATTAAAAATTAAGTTTAAAGTACCTATTTTTTACCTGAGCCCAGGTCATCCGAGTAAGAAAACTTTTTACATAAGATATCATTTCTCTTGTTTTGTAAATCTATGATTGCTTTTTAATTTTCTGTTTCTAAAATTATAAATTTATATATATATATTTTTCTTTTTTTTTTCCACAAAAAGTGGACCATTATTCTTCAACTGATCCTAGAATAAAACTTATTGATCTGAGATTTTTTCAGAAACTCGAGTTTGAAAGTTTATCGAGTATACTCGAATTTAGTTAATTCGCTGCGCTTCGTCGTTACTCCATACGGGAGGCACAGTTGTAAGGATGGCGTTGCAACAATCTCTACATCTTCCCCATTCTTATGGACTCAATTCCTGAACAATCATAATCTTATATGGGTTTAACTTAAGGTCTTTGTGCAGAATTCGCCTTACCATTCGATATCCCAAGAACAGAAGCATGTTTCCGAGCAGAACGCAATAGAGACTGCTCGATAGACGCTCTGACTGTGACAATTTTTTCAGGTGTTCTCACGTACTTGTAGAAGATCCCGTTGCCATTAAATTTTGGACTCATTTCAATATCGTTTTCCAATCACACCGTCGTTTCGGTTTAAACCGAAGCACGCGCGAAAGGCCCTCTGCGTCGCAATCATGGAATCGCTGTTTTTTAAAAAAAGCCTCGACAACAAAGCCCCGATGTTCACCTGACCAAGGCATGGTGGCTACTGAAAACTGCATTGCTCATCACCCGACTTAACGAGAACTGCCATGACCCTTTACCTACTCAAGGGACTTCGGTGATTTTTTGAAATGTGGGACTCCATCGCGCCTTGTATAAACTATAAATAGAAGGTAAGATTTACCAATTTAGAATTCGTTATAATGGTACCATCAGATTTTTAAAAATTAAGAGAATCCGGCAATAACATGCAGAGAGAAATGCTGATTTGTGAAATGTTATTCAAAACGTTGATTTTTACAACATATTTAAAAATCATCGAAATCGATGATGGTATCTATAATCTAAATTCACCTTCGTTTCAAGAATAAATTCAATACTTGTCTTCCTTATATTTTCTTACAAATTGAGAGCATGTATCTCTACTGTTTAATACTGTTGCAAAAATGAGTTCTGAGCCTCAAATTTCGAAAACTAAAGTCGCAGTTCAAGTCTTAAAGGCTACACCTCTTTAGATTTGAATTTTGAAAAACTGTAAAAATTTAAGTTCAAGCTCCGAATCCGTAAATTCGAAGAATTGAGCTACCTAGCTTATACAATGATAATTATAAATCGTACTGCGAATGTCATAAATATGTCATGTTTTAAGAGTTTGAGCGTCATACAATAATAGACCTAAGAACTTGGCCTTGACTCGGGCTTTTATACAATACTAATTCCAAGTTTAATAATTAAGCAGTAAAATTTTACATTTATTCTAGATGCAATGACACTTGCATCCAAATTAATTTGATCAAGCATTTAAATGGTCAATCATGTGTCGAAAACCGCAAAAGAAATGTATTCATTTATATCGTGTACCACTATATCGTGTGAATTCAATGAGATATAAAGAAAAAATAAATGCAATGCGCAAAATGTCAGAACTTTTTATTTTAATTCTGTATATTGCGCTGCAGTGCTCTTGCTAAGTAGAAGAAACCAGTCGGTCGTTCAGAAATCAAAAGCACTCTATGTGTCGACTTAAATTCTTCTATTTACCTTACACAGTAACGTTCACTAAAATCGTACATACTTTCGTCTACAATGCGCAGATTTCCCGTTCGATATATTTATTTGAAAAAGAAGATTCTCTGTATGAAAAACAACAAAGCTGAAGTTAAAGGTCTCGCAGTTTTATTCACTATCATTGTATCGCGTAAGAAAAAGAAAAAAAATGGCGGATGGTGCTTATATTATATGCTATATACATGCTTCACTTCTAATGAGATTACTGGACGAAGTTCATTTCGTCGTGAAACATAATATAAAATGCGTCCACATTGGCTTAAACGAGCTATGTCCAAATTATGCTAGATCTATACTGATTGTGAGCAGAACTGCTAGCGAACAGTTTGCGAGCTGTTCGCTAACGGAAACTGCATCACATTTACACAGCTGTTGACGAACATTTCGCGAGCAGTTCCAAGCTTGTTCGCTTGGTGCTTGGCGGCTCTCGATGCGTTCACATACGCTTCGAGTTTGCGAACAGATTCTTGTATACTGTTCGTTGTTGCAAGCAAACTCGCTGTAATCTAATCGCCAGCAGCAGTGTGAACTGCTATATATGAATAGTTGTAAAATTGTGCGCTAATTATTTGCAGGCAGTTCGTTGTAAACTTTGCTTCTGAATGCACAAAAATTTTGAGATTTAGAAAGATGTCTGAAAAAAATTTATTGCTTCAGCTACATATTTAATAACAAAAGGAAATAATGCTGAAGGAAAAGCAAAGTATCAATGCTAACAAAAAAATTTTCAGAAAAGAAGAATTTCTGGTAAAATTGAAATTTGTCATGTGAAGACTATGGAAAAATTATTATATAATTATAATTGGAACAGAAATATCGAAAAACAATACGAATTTTTAAATAATAATATCAGGGAAGATTCAAAAGCATAACATTGATTTCAATCAATGACACACATTGCTAATGACATCGGCTAATCAATGAATATTGATCTGTCATGTACATGCTGCGTCGTTAGTAACAAAATATGTGAAACTTTATTAGAAAATCTTAAAGATGTTGTAGAGATAAAAAATTTTCAATAAATAAATTATTTCACAATCAAAACATTATCACTTTTATTCTATTACAAATAAAACAATTATAATTTTTATTGTATTATTTGGTAATTATATACTTAGAACCATGTGTAGTTCACCGATTTCGATGATTTCTTTAACATATTATAAAAGTCAGCAGTTTGAATCAATTTTTTCCTATTATACATGTAATTTCCACTCAACCTCAGTTTCCTCTCCTCCAGATATTCATATTCAAAATACTTTTTAACATTTTTACTTTAATGTGCGTTGAATGCCGCTTAGATTCGAGTTAGACTTATCTACAAATATGATTATACTTAAATTTAATATTAAATTATACATATGTTTCATTTGCGATGAGAAAAAAACTTATTATTAATTAATTAATTAATTTATTAATTAATCTTTTTTAGTTAGCTGAAATATCCGTGGCAACCGGATTAAAAAATGTAATCCAACCTATTACTTAATACAAAATAGCAAGTAATTAAGTAAATTGTGATTTGATTTCAATTAATTTATGTTAAGTATTATATTAAGTTTGAGTTAAATTTTTTTCCTGTGCCAAAAAATCGATTAGGCTTCTTTCAGAAGGAGATTTTATTTTATTTCATTTTATTTTATTATTGTATTGCCATTATCGATACAAGATACACATTTGGAAATGAAAAAAATGTTTCGTCTTCTAAGTCTTCTCCTGGATCGAATTCGGTGATTGATTTTGAGAAGCGGGCGCAGCCAACTTCTCAAATGATTTTAATGTTTATGCATGTTTTATTTAAAATAAAGATGAAAATGAAAGTTAATTCATTCAAGTAGAACGACAAATAATCGTACCATGAAATATAGTTTATTCAACAGAATCAGAAAGTATTGGGAAATTATTTATAGAAATAAATTTAAAATACAAAATAAAATAAAATTTATTTTATTTGTTAGCCAAATAAAAAAATAATTTCGAGAAAAATCTCTTTTTTAAAAAAACGCAAAATTCTATTTTATATTATTTCTAAATAACAACAAACGACGTAAGACACTGTATTAAATTATTTAAATATTTTCAAATATTTTATTTCAATAATGCTTAAGTCTGTCTTTATATAATGTTCTACACTCCTGTGTCAGTGATTTATTTGTTTTAACGTTTTGTAAAGTATCGACTGAGGTCCTCGAGATACGCGATATCGATATCGTATACTGAATGACGCGAAAATTTATATTTTTATGTAATTTTAATTTTAATTTTCTCTGTAAGACTACATGTATTTTCGATATTCAGCGTATGTGCATCGCATATAAGTGTCGCCGTTGAAAAGAGCTTAAATGTGAATTCATAGTAGCGTATGCATCAGTATTGTGTGCCGGTTGCACCTAATGTTTCAATTTGTTGAAAAGACAGAGAAATTCAAGTTTTCATTAAGTAAAAGTTATCGGTGACTTTCTTGCCCAAAAGTATTGATATCGATTTGACAGAAGCCGACCGGCTACATTTTCATTGAAATTTTTCATTGAAATTTTTTTTCATTGTCAATTTTCATGGAATTTTGGTGTCATCTACCGAAGTATATACTTTCGAATACTTGATATATACTTTTATACAACTATCTCTTAGTATTTTTATTTTTAATTTAATTATCATTACTAAATTTCAGTAATAGTCTCAATTAAATTAGTAAATACATTTCCATTTAGTACTGATTTGAGTTTAGAGATGTTCATCGGTTGAATAATTACAGCAAACAAGATAGGAGTGAGTGAAATACAGAATTTGCTAATTATCTTGGAAATTAAAACTGAGCAACGATTACATATATATATTTTTGATATTTTTACTTCAATGTTCGTTGGATGCCGCGGTAATTACTTAAGAAAAAATAATCTCCTCGCCCATTTCAATCAGATTAAAATATGTTGTCAAAATCATCATTCTGAACAACTTTTCTTTATATATATAAAGAAAAGATATATATATATATATCATTATAATATTGTACATTATATATATTATATAATATAAAGAAAATATTATGAATATTATGATATATAAAGAAAAATTGTTCAGAATGATGATTTTGACAATATATTTTAATTTCATTGAAGGATTACTCTTTTCTAAATAATTATTGTGGAATCCAACAAACATCAAAGTAAAAATGTTAAATATTTTTTGAGAAAATATCAGAAACTAAAGCTAAGAAGATCATATGTATAAAAGTTGTTCAAAATTTTGATTTTTACAACATATTCAAAACTCATCAAAATCGGTAAGATGTATGTACTTGTAAATAATTACTGTTAAATCATTATTGTACAATAATTTCTTAGTATTATTGTATCTATTAATAACACATATATTGTATCCAATACACATCTACGTGTGTGTGTGTGTGTGTGTGTGTGTGTGTGTTTTCTGAATTCACGAACAAGTCCTTTGATATACTTGTTGAGCGAACAGTGTTCGCTATTTGCAAATGTGTTTGCTGTAAACCTGCTCGCTGAGTGCCCAGACTGTTAGTGAATGTAGTATGGACACGGCATTAGAGAAGATTTCGAACACGCGTTCATTATTCATTCATTAACCACTTTGCCTACAACATCGTGTGAGACTCGTGGTGAAGAAACCCGGCCAACCATGAATACCACGGCTGAGAACCGTGGTACGTTGATCGAGTCAAAAGTAAACAATACGTGCCAGACTCGTGCAAATAGGTCGAACGTTTAGCCGAATCGTGAAATAGCTCAACGTGTGACCGACTTTTTTGTTAATGGCATGCGCTATCCGAAAATCAGCCTTTATCGGAACAAAAATATATTAACATTTAATATTTTAAAACATATTTACGAACAAAGAACAACTCCAGGTTGTTTCCAACTTACATCCTGCTTTGCATGTCCAGAAATATTTGAAAATAATGAATATTTTTATAATGAAAAAATCAAGATTATCTGTAATTTGTGTTTGAATATATAGTATTTATAAACAAATATTCAAAAAAATTGGTTAACATTTACTTGGAAAAACTTACAAAAATACGGTTTTTATGTTGTTCAAACAAAAGATTTTTTTGCAAAACTGTATATACTATTATATTCTTCGTTAAAATACACTAATTTCATCAATTTACATAAAAACGATATCTTCAATAACTTCCGAGATATTTAATAAAATATGTTTCGCATCTCCAACTTTGTAGTCTTCACCCCTTCAACNAGATTTTTTTGCAAAACTGTATACACTATTATATTCTTCGTTAAAATACACTAATTTCATCAATTTACATAAAAACGATATCTTCAATAACTTCCGAGATATTTAATAAAATATGTTTCGCATCTCCAACTTTGTAGTCTTCACCCCTTCAACATCAACTATTGCCGATAAAAAAAATACGGGTCGAATATTTTGAAAACTACATTCATGCCAAATTTCATCAAAATCAGATTTCGATATGTTCCCTTGTAAGTTTTACACATGCAAATAAGATCCTACAAGAAGTTCGAGGATAGTGAGCGTACAAAATATTCTTTTTAGAAATTTAAAAAAAACGAACAATCTATTATTATATTTTACAAAGTATGGAAAACTTGATTCATCGTATTATAGTGATATTTGTGTTATCTAGAATCGTTTAATGCATGTCTTACAAGTATACAGGTGAGCATCTATGACCAGAAGCTGAAATATTTTTGAAACGGTTAATCATATCCAAAAATATTTTAAACAAAAATTAAATAGTTTCGAGGGAACTATTAATTGATGTAATTATTATTTTTTAATTTTTTTTTAATGCACAGAAGGCATCAAGATCGTGAACCGTATATTTTTAGTGAAATTTTAATGTATTTCAAGTGAAATCGTATATTTTTTAATATACTAATTCATTATTCTCTATAAGCAAAATATTAAACCATTTATACCGAAAAATCATTAGCTCAGGAAATATTTTAATTAGAATAATTTGGAGTAATACCCGTAGAGCAGAGATGCCCCTACTTTCTTGATCGCTAGCTTTATCTCCTTCACTGGAATATCGATCTCTTCATACATCGATCTCTCCACTACACTGAAATTTCCTCGCCGTGTATAAACTCTCCCACAATCAGTCTGTCGATTTCTCTGCCAAACAAGTGAAGAGATCGATGCAGTGAATAGCGCTAACGATCAAGAAAGTAGGAGCAGGAGTTCGCGGGCCGGTAATTAAGCATCTCTGCCGTATCGAATTTATCTGTAATAGTAACATTGGTAATAACAGGAAATTGTGTAACGTTTATTAATTACTTATTATGATTAAAATAAAATAAATATTTATTTCATTACTACATAAAAATTATTATAAAATGTACTCAAAGCGATTGTCATTGACATTCAAACATTTTTATAATCTAATAAAGAATTATTTAACGCATTACTCGACATCAATGCAGTGATATTTTTACATTCTTCGATAATTTGTTGACACATATTTTCAGCAATTATTGGTACAACATAGATTTTATTTTTTAGAGTCAGTCACAGAGTTCAAATCTGGCTAACGGGATAATCTATGAGAAACACCATCTGACGACTAAAGGGCATGAAACTGAGCAAAGAAATTCGATTTTGAACAAGTATCATACTGTAATATTTTAGTTAAAATATAAGCTAAATAGCTAAAATATCTCCCGAATTAATGGATTTTCAATACTTAATACTTTTTTATAGAAAATGACAAGTTGAATCAAATAATGTATATATAATAAAAATGATACGATTTCACTTTAAAAAACAAACTTGACTTTTAAACGCCTTCTATACATCAATATTAAAAAAATATCAATTAATATCCCTTTCGACACCATTCAACCTTTTGTTTAAAACATTTTTTGATACAATTAATCGTTTCGAAAATATTTCAACTTTTAGTCTTAGATGACTCATCTACTACATTATGAGCATTTTGGTTCTCTTTTGAATGTTTTATTTGTTAATTGTCAGATAATTCATCAAAACATGTATATTTACTATATTTAGGCTATAACCATAGCCTAAATTTTAAGTCAACCTATGAATTTTTCTTAATGATTTCTACTTAATGAGATGAGAATCGTAACAAGAAAGACGATTAAATGATAGAGAGATAATTTTTGAAAAATTTTAGCAACGCGATTATAACTGCAACAACGTTAGTGACGGTGAAGTTCTCGGCGTTATGGGTGAGATATTGAACGCATGCAATGCGGAATTGTAATAACGGTGAACCATGAACTGTGAACGATGAATGATATGAAACAATGAACGAGCGTCGCGTTACTGCGAGAGAATCGAGGCGAAAACGGGAATACATTTATTGACGTGCAGCAGGCACTCGAGGAAAATGATTGTTCGACAGGGGAACAATGATAATTCTGCCCGACAACAGCGACTGGCAGTGAATAAAACAAAACTTGACAAAATCGCTTTTAGCCTGGCTTTCTGCCTTGCTACCTACCATTATGCTCGTGTCGATCGAGTGAAAATTAATGGCAATGACGATAATTGCCTCGATAAATGTACCAAGCTCACAATCAAATCCTCATTACGATCTCGCGATGGTTATTCTCCTGAGAAAAGAGCATTTCATTTACAATGAAATTTTATACGTGATCAATTCCTATCGTATTTACTTGATGTACAATAAAACGTCGAGTTGTATCGTGTATAGGGAGAGATTTAAAAATTATTTCGATACACGAGAAGTATATACAGCGTGTTGTCTCAGGACCGATGATTGTATATGCAAAAATAAATTTAAAAAGAACGAATAATATTTTTTAAAATTTCTTCATTGTACTCCATATTGATTCAACGACCAATTTCAAAGTCAAACAAGTCCCGAAAGTATTTATCAAAATGTGCTAATACTATATTAATACCAGCGTGTAAAAAACTAAGTATCGTCAACACTCTGTTCCATATCCATATTGAACGCATTCGGGCAAGAACGCATTCGCCGAGTACACGTATACCAAATTTCAAACTCAATTTTTTCGAAAACAAAGCGTCAACCAAAAAAGTGTTATTCGTTTTTCTTTTTTTTTTACTCCTTTTTGCATAAAATTGTCCCATGGCCCCATTTATTTTGAGGCACTCTATATGTATGTACCTATATAGCTTAAAGCACGCAATCACACGATTTGAATCTAGATCTAATTTTTCAAATCTGCTTGTTCAAATGGTATATAAACGTTAGCTCACGAATTTGGAATGCTCGTTTGTAACAGCGACTCAATTCGCAAAAGAACAACTCAAAAATATAGATATTGCTTCAGATTAAATTTAAAATCAATTTTCTTTGAATTTTTTTGAGCATACAATAATACTCTCTGATTGATCGTATTAGAAGCTACGAATTTTTTATGTTGGCAGTTGAATTTTAAAATTCAAAAACTTGAAAAAAAACACCTTGCTTTTTGAAATGCTGCTTTTTCGATGGAATTCCAAAATTACGTGGCAGGTTTATGAAAAGGCATTTTCAATTGGGATAAGAAAGCGCACGTTAATATAAAACTGGTTGCTTATATTATACCGAACCGAAGGATGACTGATAAATTTTCTCTATCAATCATTGGCCGTAAATAAAATATAAATTTTTTGTTATACCACAGTAAACGCGAATGATTAACATCGATGAATACAGAGACAAAGAACGCTTACCGTTTCGTTGATTATTCCGTGTGGCACGTAGTTCGCCAAAAATTTTTGCATTACGATCACGTAACGGTGTGCCATTATTAACGAAGGCTGTTTGAATGGATATTATAATACCGAGATCGATCCGTGTCGCGAATTTATTATTTTATTAATGCGTATTTATTCCGCTCAATTAAGAATGAGAAAAAAATCTTGCGAAATATTTTTCTATAAATAATAAATCTTAGGACCTCTTCCTTTCAATCTGTATATAAATAACAATATTTTAACAATTATTCGCTATTACAAGCTTATTATTCGCAAATAATCTTAAATTTTTCCATGCCGAAGATTCATCTCTAAAATATTTTTATATCCAAAACGACTTCAATAGCTTAGCTGAATGAAGTTCAGTGAATAGATTATTTCTCAATACTCACATTCACTTTAATCACAAGATATATATCATTAAACAATATATTTTGTCTTCTGACTATCTTGCATGTATAAACTTACAAATATAAATAATCGTAATTTCAAAACGCTTAGTCTCATTAACAGAATGTCCAGACATTTTGCAGATGTCGATACAATTAAGTCTTGTTTAACTTTATCTTCAGTTTTGCTGTATTCTTTAGTCATCAGTACCAAAAGTACTTGTATTCTGTCGTAAAAAGTGTTCAACATAAGTTCCTTTCAAAAATTCAACTAGATATATCGATCAATTTATTCCACTTGATTGTTACAACTATGAATCTATGCAGTTTCTCGACTTTTGAAAATTGATAGATCATGTATGACACTCTGTTCATTCGTACAATACGTATTCTTTGTTGTACCATATATTACTCAGAAATTTTAAGTATATTATATATTAGCGTTGTTATAATTATAATAATTATTATTGCTATTATTATTCTTATATTATAATAATTATTATTATTCCCAGACTATAATTATTATTATTGCTGTTGTTGTTCTTATTTCCAGACATCAAACCATATTATGAATCTAATAGTACTGAATATTCTAGGGTCTCTCCAACCCTATCAATCGGACGTGTTTATCAGTTATCACGACAAAATAGATCTTTTCTCTCGGTATCAGTCTGGAAACATAATATTTTGTTTATCTCAAAGAAAGTTTAATACTATTATTATATTATTTTATCTCTTATATGCGTACTATATTTATATTCCAACCTGTATTCTATATAATGCTAAAAGATATCCCGTTTATTTAAATAAAAAGTATAAAAATAAAATAAAATAAATTATGGAATCAGCTAGAAAATGAGGATCACCATTATAATCGTTCTAAAGAACGATAAATATCGTTTAAAAAAAAAAATTCTGACAATACTTAATTATTTTATTAATACTCAAATATTTAGCAATAAAAATAAACCAAGATCAATTGTGAAACGTACCTTTGAATCGGAAATGGATTCCACAGTTCACTCTTCTTCTCATCTTTTTTTGTACTTATTCTCGCTGATATAATACATTGATGCATCCTTATAAATTATGTGCTCAGTTTACAGTAAAGCGTCATTCTTTATTATTTAGTATTTTCTTGTCTCGCGCCGCTGAATAACACGTTAACGAAGAAGCACAACACCGACCATTGTTCCAGCCAACATCTCGATTGAATTCATCGAATACCAATATCCGTATAATTAAATAAAATATTACATACTTTTCAGCTTTCTTTTCATATAGTATTTTAAAACAAGCAAAGGCAATATATTCAAGGTATATAAACAATTTCCAGAAAAAACACGTACAATTCAACTGGTGAAATTGATTGTAGAATTGTATCGGATTCCGTGTGAAATAAAGTGAAAGATTCTAGAACGCGAGTGCGTCTTTAAACTTCAATCGAGCCAACTAACTAGTATTCTCTTTAGACGCTTAATTCGTATAAGCATTGTATTCACATGGGTGTGTTTAACAAAGCTCGAGTTTGCTAGAAAGCATGCACTACCTGACTTCGACGCGGTTGCAAAAGAGAATTTCCAGCAAATAACTTCGCAAACATAATTTTTCTTTATAGAAAGATGCGTAGACTATGAATCCTTTGTCATGATTCACTGTTAAATTCGATGCAATTAATCCTTAATATCAAGGAAATCTAATAGAAACGCAATAAATGTGGCGAAAAAAATACACGAAACGCCGCAACAAATGAATTACACGGAAAAAATCGATCGATCGATCCCTCCTTTTTTCTCGAATTTTTCCAAAAGGAAAACGGTCAACCACCAAAGAAATTTTCTCACTAGCTTTCAAGTCGCACCTTGAGATCGATAAGTGGCAACCGATGTAGAAGCATTCGAACGTTTCTCGTTGCCAGATCGGTACTTTTTTCCTCCTTTTTCCAATCCTTTTCCCATTTAGTTTTGTCTCGCATAATTTCTCGATATTTCTTTTTTTAACGTCGCTAAACTCGCTTCGATTGTTTCGATTCACACTTCGCTCGAAGCGATGCGAAAGACGAGAATTATTATTTGATTGAAAGATTTAAGATGTTAAGCAAAAAAAAAAAAAAAAAAATAAAAAATTTTTTTTTNTTGTTGGTTTGTCGCTGTAAGTATGTTTAGCGTGATGATAAATTTATGGAAACCATGTTTAACACGATGTTAATGCGTTTTCTGCGCGCTTGGTCCATGCATATTCTTGATGAATTATCTTACAGAGAAGAGATTCAAAATGAGCAAACGCGAAAGTACATCCACGAGAGTTTGCTAAGATGTACATACATGTATTGTAACCACGTAGGTAGATACATATATGTATACATCCATTTCTGTCTTGACCCAATTCCTTTTCGGCTGCTTCTTTCGCTCATTGACGTCAGAATTTTAAATATCTTGTTGAATCGTAGTCGCGTTTGTTCATTGCTGACCGAAATTTCATCTTGATCTTTAACATCTTTCATATTCTGGCTCGGTGAACTAAAATTTAAAAGAATTTATGCAAATTTAAATTTTGGATTTTTCATAGATGTTTTAATACATTGCTGTCGGGAGATTGAAATTACAGTCCGAAGCATACACCAGTCCTGACGCGATAATAAATATCTCTTTAACCCATTTTTGCCGGAATTTCTTTTTTTTTTGCTAATTTTTTACTGCGTAGGGATAAAACGTGTTTTGTTTTTGAAATCATTTCGAACAGAAAAAAAAAAATGCTTCAAGGCACTTCACTGTGCATAACGCGGCTGTTGTTAGCATAAGTTAACTTACTGTTAAAGTTACTTTATTACTGCAATAGTTGTTTGACGATATAGAAAGACAGAGTTTTTACAAATTTATCGTGTTTTCATAAATTTATTCAAACGCGACAACAAAGTGAAATTGCCAGCTGCAGATGTAAAAAAATAGTCGCAAAAAATAGTCTGACAGCAAAGTATTAAATTACCTTTTAAGCTAGCCGCAACTTAAAAAATATTTTTATTTTGAATATAATATATTTTGACTCAATACAGTATATGTCAGCATATTTCAACAAAAAAAGGGTTAAATATAAAATATGATCGTTGACGGTGGGACGGAAATTGTTTGATAGAAAACCGCAAAGTAACGTTGAATGATTGTAGAAAATTCCTAACTGCGCGACAAATTCATTAGATAAAGTGGCGCGAACCGATTAATTAATTAAGCAAAGCCGTTTGCATTGACCCACGCGTGCACCCAGTTGCCGCAGCGTTGCGTTAATCAATATTTTAATGCAGCTACAAGGAAACAGTGGCCGCAAATATGCGTCCGTTTTAATGCATCGCCAATGGGAGAGAATTATGTCGTAACCGAAGCCGGTTTGCGTTATAAATTTTCGTTGATTGCCGCGCACTAGTTTCGCCCTTCCTCAGTCACCAGCCCTTCTATTAAGAACCGTAGCGATAATGCTCTCGTAAAGCGACAAAACGGTTACGACGATCCGGTTCACTCGAACTCGTTAAAGCTCTCGAGCGGCAATTTCACGCGTCTAAATTATTTCTCGCTCAGCAAACAGAGAGAGAGAAAGTGAAGCAACAAAAATTCACGTATATTAAATCGTTGCATTCTTCTCGATTGCATTGGTCGCACTGGCGTACCGCCATACTCGCGTTATTGCTCCACGTTCATTTTTATTATCGATGTGAAATCGCTTGGGTGTCGTCGATCTGGTCAGTTTGTGGAAAGTTCTGCCGCAATAATTTCACGTTAAATCAACTTTCATCAATTTATTCGATGTTTCTTGACTGCTATGAAAGATGGTGTATATTTTACTTCTGTGTTTGGCATTGAATGTTACAAAAAGTGGAAGTTAAACAGAGAAAATGTCCGCTCAGAGAAAATGTCTTCGCTTAAAGAGAATCTCGCTTTTCGTGAAATAAAAAGACTATGGAATATAATTCTACTAGCTGTGTAACGTCAAGTAGAGACTCTTTCATTAAGTGTAGGAAAACTTGCAATGGACAAACATATGAATGGACGCGATTTAATAAAAACTTGATTTAATACTTCGTCAAACAAGCAGAAAGTTAAAAGCGTTTTCGAATTGAAATTTTAAAAAGGATACAAATTTTTCATGTTTGGTAAACTTGCTTTATCTGTGTATTCTAATCGAGTCATCGTCATGTTTCAAAAAATTTATCTCGCTCATTTCCTATTCTTAATAGCCGGTTCTTAAACAAACGCAATTATCTTTATGTAATAAACCTTACGATGAATCTTTTCGTTTCAATTATTTTCATGAGACTGGAAAAATTTCGCCGTTGGCAGTCTTGAAAAGGGAAGAGCGGATCGACCGAGTTCTTCGGAAAATACAAAAGTTAACTGCGATCAAAAATCGACACGAGACAAACGTTCTTCGTAATGATTGAAAACTTTTGATCAAACGAAATGCACAGTGTGGTTCAAGTTTCACAATTCTAGCCATCCTTGAAACCATCCTTCGTTCAATCGAATCGGTCGATAGCCAATCCGCGAGCTAAAATTGCAACTATAAGATCTAACGTTAGATTAAACTGTGAATATTTAAAGACAAACAGAAGAAATCGAAGAGCGAACATATGTAAGCAGGTGTGTATCCAAGCGTAGCTGTCAATTAAGAATACGGTCAAGTCGAATCAAATCAAGTCAAGCTGCTCTGCACGACACGGGAGAAGATTATGCAGATTTGTTTTATAGATTAACATGTACATTGAACAGATTAGGTGTATACGAACTTGAACGTGAGGTATGAGGTAAAACACAAAATTTCGAAAAAAAAAAAATAAAGCTTTGGACTTCTATATAAAATGAAGCTTCTACAGAGATATCAGACAAAAATTATTCGTTAGTATATATCATTATACACAGATAATGAAAGTTGTACAATATTGAATATTTCTTTAATAGACTTATTTTTACATGCATTTATGTTACGAAATTACATCAGATCACTTTTGTATGACCAATTTATCAACTATTGCTAAATTACCAAATTTGTCGTTATCATGCAAAGATTTAGATCTATCTCAAATAGATAATTTGTTGCGAAGAAACGATAATTATCCAACGCTTATGAAATATATATATATATATATATATATAGAATCAACCGATGATGTTACGAAATGAATTAAATGACTCATATTATCGAATCTCATTAATTTGTGTGCCACAATAGGTTTACAGTTCTCAATCCCTTCTTCGTTGAATATTTTTCAAGACTTTTTGAAAACGTTATTAGAGAGTTAGCTCTGATTTATTTATATCCGAAATTAGATATTGTCCGGCACGTGCGTATCGAGACAAACACGTATATCGTGCACGCGTGTGCATTATATATCGCGCAGTCGTGTGTGTTATTGTGCTTTGTTATCAGATACGGAAACGACGCTCGTGACATTTCAATTTCATGCGACATAAAATACTCCGTGGCCGCATTTACTGCTTACACTCGCTCATACTCCCACTCCGATAGGTAGGCGTATGTTCCGCTCTTATTATTCGTTTTATTAAAGCGATAATCTAAAATTTATTAATGAAAAAGAGACGAATTAAATTCAAGCAGAGATCTGTAGAAATTTCTTCTTTGAAACAGTTTCCGTGGTGTAGTGGTTATCACATCCACCTAACACACCGGAAGCTCTCCGGTTCAATTTCGGAACGGAAACATTTTTTTCTAAAAAGTTCCGTTGTTATCAATAAATTTTATTACCGCTATTACTTACTGTATGTAAATTTCACGGATAACAATATGATTATAAGTAAGCAACAATAATAAACAGTAACTGTTTTATAATTATGATCAGTCAGACTAACAATAAATAAAACATCTTAATATCGTATGGTATCGTAAACGCAATCTAACTGTAAATTCAAGTGACCATTGCAAATTCTAGATTCAGAAAATTTAAACGAGGCAATGGGAAACGTTGCGACAACGAATTGAGAGAATTCCGTAAGCGATGTATGCTAATCGATTGAGCGTGAATTAGCGATCGTAGCGTGTGAAAGTGCATGCATTATGCAGCAGCCTTGATGTAACGATCGCGTAAACTGAACTGGAGAATATGTGGAACTGCTATCGAGTTCAACGTTAAACTTTGATCTAGCTTCGGAGAATCGCGTAGTGCGATTATTTGCTCGATCGTGAGAAATAGAGCGTTTCAGTCTGATTTAAGTTGAGGCATTCTCAGAATTTTCCACGATACTTAAATATCAATGTTACGTAAATGTTTCGGTTTACTTTTCGGTATTTGATACAATGGGAAGTTCGTGAGGTCGAAGATCAATAATCGATCATAATCGAGAAAAACGAGAAAGAGAGAAAGAGAGATATCTGGAAAAAGGCGCCGTGGTTCGCTGCCGAACCGTGAACAGATGAGTCCGATTTTGGCGGAGAGACTTCTTCGTGCTCGCAACTTCTAATACTCCAATGGGAAATGAGAGAATATGGCCTAGACTCGTGACGTCTTCCATTTCGACCGATCTCCGACCTTCGTCTTTCACAACTTCTCTTTTATTTCACGACACCACTACGAGTTTTACGACTGTCTCGCTACCCTTTTCCCACTTATGCCGTCTTTCTTATTCTCTCTGGCAGTAAGGTACTTTTGTTGTGCTCGCGCTTGTCGTTGACAATGCACGCGACAGAACAAGAGAACGGCTCTCGTCTATGTTCCCGTAGATACATAGTCGTACCAACCAACCGAGCCAACGAATTAATGGAATCGTTATAAGAGTGGACATTGTCCTCTTTTCTCTCTCTGTCTTGTTTGATCCTTGCCTTGCCTTCTTTCTTCTTTCTTCCGCGTGCTTCTTTTCTTCGCTAAAGCACTTTTCATTGTTGTTCACCGATACATTGTCGCGCAACAAAATTACTACGCGGCACGAATCGATATCGCCGCTTTTGTGCATCAGCGATTTCGTTAATCACCCAATCTTATTGCCCCTGTTCCACCGACTGTGCATATTCTTCCTCTATTTTCTTGTCGATCGAGCTGTGTCCTGTAAACAGAACGAAACGGCATCGAAAATCGACAAGTCTGGTCCATGTTGGTTACTCGTCTGAATTCGGAGAGATCGATATTCGATCATCGGAAATCAAAGATTCTATGTCGAAAGAGATAGAGGAGTAGAAATAAAATGTCACATACTGTTTGCATTCTTCGTTTCTTGCAAGCTCTTTCTCTCGAGCACGCTTTCGAGGCCGATCAGATTAATTCCAGAGACAGGAAGCGAGCGATAAACGCGTGATCCATGAAGTATACGTTACGATAATCGCTGACTCTTTAAAGAGAACCGATCACTGAACGGATTGTTCCAGCTTACTGGAAACCTAGCATTGATTCAACCAAGAAACCGAATGCCTTCGCTGCTCGAGTAAATATAATTTCCGCTTTTTTGTCTCTAATGGAAATAAAAATGGTGACAAAATTGTCTGTCTCGCGCCGTCCGAAGAGAGGAAAGATGAAAACAAGCTTGGCTCACCCCGAGCAGCGCGAACCGTTAACACAAATGAATTTAAGCGCGAATAATCGGAGGCGCAAATACTTACTTTTGAATTTAAAACAACTTGTCGTCTTTTCTGGAGAGTTCGTCGAGGTCGTCCTCGAACGTATTTGTCTTTCGGCTCGTCAACGAAAGCTAAAAGCTAAAGCGTTGAGAACTAACTCACCGAAGATTTTCTGCTTTTCCCGGCTTTCTCACGACAGGTACGTCATTGGACGTACTCGAGTACTTTTCGTTCGCGTTTCCATGCTTCGTCCCACGAAATGCAAATATCACGACGAGGGAACGACTACAACCACGAAAATGCTCGTCTTCTCTAATTACCTACTTCACATTCTTTTGCTGTATACTTTCAAAGTGGTTTCGGCTGTTACAATTACTCTTTGCGCCAACACCTTCACCCGAGTTCACACCTCATGGAAATTTGTAGTAACTTTTAAGAACAGGAGGCTCCCGTCGATGTAAATTCCGCGTATCATCCAGCACGAATTTCTACCTTTTTTCCGGCCATTTTTACCGCAAATAGAAGTATTTTTTGCAGTACTCAAGGAATATCGGTGCAGAAAAAATTGCCGACGTTTTATCAAAGAAGAACAATTTTAGATTAAGAAACTATCTCGAGTCTTCTTTCTTCCGCGCGGAGGAAAGAGGAAAAATTGCGTTACATATTTTCAGACGGAACCCTCGGACATAGCCACGACAGAGAAAAATGGTGGTCCGTTGATGATTTGAACTTTTATGTCACAACTTTATAACACTGATCGATCGTAATAACAATTACATGGGTTGCCATTTGTCACTGCATCGTTTACCGTACCTCAAAAGACCAATTTTTTCGACAACATTCATCAATGTCGATACAAGGCTAAAAGACAAATTTGCCATCGCGGTCATGTCAATGCTGATTTTTACATGTTTTCCATGGTCAAGACAATGAGAATATGTGCGGTAAAATATCTACTATCGCAACTTCCACTTGGCTAGAAAACTCTCATCTCTCATCGGCACCAGTAGGCTGGAAAAAGATATAATATCGACGAGTATAGAAAAATCCCCGCGAACCTCAGCGGTTTCTAGTAGTATAATCGAAATTTTTCCAGCAGTCTTTTCTCTAAAATTCGCAATGTTTACTTACCAGATAGAATAATCCGGTTGATAAAATAGGAAGATAAAAAAAAGGAAGAGGTAGGAAACCGTGAAAGGGTAAAACGTACTTAATACGCTGTTATCGTATTATATTTTGAAAGTGGTACCAAATGCTAAAGGTGTCTGGAAACATATATACATGGGAAGGGTTGGAAAGTGAGATAACGTTTCGTCGGGAGTAATTCAACGGCGCAAGAAGAAAAAAATTTGATTTTGATAAAAAGATTTTCTCTGGGTTTTCTCGCCGCGTTGGGCCATTCACCTCTTCCTATCATTCGTATTCGAACTAGAAATTAAACAGCGCGTATTCAGTGCAGAAATTAAACTGCCCGATGTTGGATTTTCGTAGAAAAATAAAAAACTGAAGAAATGTTGAAAAACACGGAAAAGATATCGAAAGCATTTCATCCACAATAATCTCTGTTCGTTTGTTGAAATTTTCATTCAGAAGAAAGAAACGAAAGAGTTAAAACAAATAAAANATAAAACAAATAAAAAATAAACCGAAAAAAAATGTGAGAAGAAGTGGAGCCAACTGTGAAATTTACTCGCGAATATAGCATCTTGCCTGACTAAGAATGAAAATAAAAACTGAAAAGAGTCACACGAAACGTATAACGTTTCAGCCATTTCGGAATTGCACTTTTTGAATTGCAATCACTGTCTCGTCCATCAATGTCCAGTGGTTATATCAAGAATTTGGATAAATATGATTTTTTGTGCCAATGATCAATATACCGCATCTGTCTCGAAAAAGTTGAAACTCCATGTTACGCATTGACCTGTTACGTACTGTCG
>NIPQ01095125.1:0-20370 GCA_002806875.1 Lepidotrigona ventralis hoosana
ATTCTTTCCAATAATGTATGATTTGCATTTATAGACTAAACTAGAACACTTTGAGATGTGTTTTAATTCTTTCGTTGCTACGTTACGAATAAAAAAGTTAATTCAAAAGTATACCTGAATTCTTTCTAAAGATATGAAACATTTTTATCACAATACTAATATTTTGTAATAATAATGATGATTTATTCGTAGTAAAAACATTCTAATGAATTTAATTTTAAGTTGTAAAGTCACGTTTCTAGATATGCGAAACGTAAAGATATGAAACATTTTTATCACAATACTAATATTTTGTAATAATAATGATGATTTATTCGTAGTAAAAACATTCTAATGAATTTAATTTTAAGTTGTAAAGTCACGTTTCTAGATATGCGAAACGTGCAGATCTTGACCACCATGAATCATATTTATGATTTACATGTTGTTACTGGTATGTTTTAATCACAGTAATGACACATATGTCTTAAATTTTAAGTTGTAAAGTCACGTTTCTAGATATGCGAAACGTGCAGATCTTGACCACCATGAATCATATTTATGATTTACATGTTGTTACTGGTATGTTTTAATCACAGTAATGACACATATGTCTTTAAATTAATGGAAAAGTTAAGGATGAAATAAAGAATATAATTTATAGCTTTTTCTTGAATATATTTAAGTATCTAAGTAATAAATAATAATATTATAGTTAATTCTATAAAAAAATTGTATATAAAATAATTTATAGCTTTTTCTTGAATATATTTAAGTATCTAAGTAATAAATAATAATATTATAGTTAATTCTATAAAAAAATTGTATATAAAAATTTGCATAATCCCTGGCCATTGAATTAGAATTATACACGATTTTCAATGTTTTATATGTATCTGGTAAAATAGGAAGGTCTGAACGAAATTTAATTACAAGTTTCATTAACTATTATAGTATTGATAATTTATATATTACTATATATTATATATAGAATTTTATTATTTATTACTATTATATTATTATTAGTATTATTATATTATGTAATAGTAACATAACTTCGTATATTACATTATTATTATTAATATATATTATTATTTATTATTATTACAGTAATATGTATAATATACTAATATATTTGTTATTGTAATAAATATTTATGAGTGCAAGCAGTTGAGCTGAAGTATTAACTCCTTTTAAGAAATTATGTCAGAAGGAAATAGATCTTTTTATTTTATTATTTTGCTTTCTATTATACTACAGCTTTCTTTATTTTATCATTCTATAAATGTTTATAAATTTGTATGAAATATTGTTTCTCGAAAAAGGATTTTTATTTTTGTGAAATAAGAAATATAATTAAAAAGGACAATCGACTGAAAAATGCTCCATTTAGATCTTTAAAAATGTATTATTGTGAAACATAAATTGAAAAGAGAGGGCAGTATAGACGAAATTGAAGCAACATTTTGCTGTAACAAAAGCAAAGAGGGAAAATATAAACTATCAATGTGTATGTATGCAACACTGTTTTTTAAATATGTATGCGTTTACTTTGATAATTACACAGTACATCTATCCAACATAAATTTTGTGTTTAGATTTTTCAGGAAAACTTAAAGATTCTAATTATCAGGGCTTTTAAAAAATTTCATATTGATACAGAGTATGTAACGTAAACTTATTCTATTGCTATCCTTATTTTGCTTTCTAGCAAAGCATCACAAAGCAAATTTTAACCCTTTCTTAGGAAAAGCACTCTAGATGGAAGCGTGTAAAAGAGGGTGCAGAACGGCCATGTATTTTGATAGGAAACCCACTCGAAGAAGCGTGCTGGCTCGTCCATATATTCGCGCGAAGCGATGTCGCGATGGAAGCAGAATGCGTACGCTGAAACTCTCTCCGATCTATCTCTATTCCCTTCTTTCGTTCTCTTCTTTTTTTTAATACTTCTCTCCATTCTCGTACGTTGGTCCCGAGTGATAGGAGCTGCTGTGCCCCCTCACCGTGTCAGAGCCAACCGGGTTTTCGAGGATACTCGTATTCAGGGTTGAAAGTTCCCGAGGAAATGATTACCAATCCGGCCGAGTGTCACACCACGTGAAATTTTATCGACGTAATATTAGTCCCGGTGACAGGTTTATAACGAGGGCAAACGCGAGCCGCGATTCGAATCGAGCGAGAAAGTTCTGTGTGACGATGATCGGTCGAGTGGTTTCTAAGGGACAATGCTAAGATTTTGGTAACAGGTTTTAAGTAGGTATGTTCTAACTTGAAGTTATTAACACATTCTTTATAGATGAAGGAAATTTAGGAAAACCTGTCCTCCAGTAGCCGACGATATTACATATTAACAGTGTATAATAATATGCTTATTTTTTACTTGATTTTACAATGCTCTTGGGACCTTCTTCTACAATTACTTTCATTTTGGAAAATGAATAAAATAACTGTTTTGATTGCAATTCAAGGAAGCAACGTTGTTGGTCTCAGTTAATGACGCACATGTTACAACATCGGCTAATGAATAGCGGTCTTTCATGGAGGTACAAGCTGCATCATCTGTAAGGAATGTGTTAAAACACAAAACCTTGCCCAATAAGAAAGATCCAGGCAAGTATTGACACAACATACTGACATAATGAAATTATTCAGGCACTGTGTATGAAAGAATAGGGTAACAGATCGAATTTCTTTGGTACGCC
The DNA here is from genome assembly GCA_002806875.1 of Lepidotrigona ventralis hoosana. Lineage (NCBI taxonomy): Eukaryota > Metazoa > Arthropoda > Insecta > Hymenoptera > Apidae > Lepidotrigona > Lepidotrigona ventralis. The sequence goes on from NIPQ01095125.1 coordinate 2,682, forward strand.
ATTTATACATATGAATTGGTAATATAATTTAACATGATAACATAAAGGCGATGCATAATAGAAAGTTCTAAGGATTTAACTTACAAAAATTTGACATCATAAATTAATGAATAGAAATTTAAATAAAGCTAAATCTTTGATTTGTACATATAGAAAGAATATCACTTGTTTCAATTTTACCTTGATATCCACATGACCTGAGTACATAGGATAAAGTGGCGCGGTAAGATGGTGCATTTGTCATTTTACCATATAATGATTTATTTGTTTTATAATAATTTATATACTTTACGATCATTTTTTAGTGTAATTTTACAATGCCACGAAATCATTTAAGCAAATAAGTTTGATCATAAAATGTTTGACATATAAAAAGGGCAACCTTGTCATATACAATTTATGTCAAAATTGTATCCATTAAATCAATAGAATCATCTTACTGCAATATATGAAATACCAATCATTTTATAATTAACAAAAATTAACGGAGTACGAGAAAGCACAAATTATAATTATAATATAGAAAATGTTTCGTACAATATCATAAAAATTAAAAATAATTTATTAAGGTTTACACATATTTATAATGATAGTAATGCCATATAATGTGATAAATAACTATCTTTAATTGTTAAGTTTTATTCTACCACGTAAAGAAGAAGAAATTTGTCACAAGTCATCATATATACATGATACAATCGACATCATTTTCCTCTCTTACATGTTTATAATTATGGAAGATAAAAAATATTAAATTCAAATTTCAACGATATTGAATTAACTTGGTAAAAAATTATTACCAATTATATATATGTAGACGAAATATCTCGTCACCCAATCTGATTCATAATATGCTGTGAATGAGATATTTTACAATATAATGTCATTCATATGATACTTTGAATACAAAAAAGATTAACGTTAAATGAAGAAAATGTTTTGCTTTTATAAAAAAAAAAAATGATTTTCATTAACATGAAACAATTCAAATTGTTACTGCATCTCAAGACATCTTGCTGAAAGTGTATAATAAAGTGTTCCACCTTTTATTGATTATGTATATTCTTATGCCTTAAGGCCAGTAATGTAATATTCTTAAAAGTTTTTTACTTTATACGAAATAGATAAGGCAGAGAGAACAATTTGATATTATAATAAGATAATATTTAATTATCATTTGATTAATTCGTTATTATAATAAAAGCAATTTTATAAAATAATTACAGTAAAAACTAATTTATTACGACACATTTTTTGGTGATTAAATTTTAATTGAGATTAGGTATTAGACATTTAATTTAATTTAGATTAAATATTTAGGACTATATAATTTTAAGAAGCTGCGAAATGTAATTTAAATTAAATTTTATTTAGTTTTTATAGTATATATTAATATAATAGTATGCATTATAATATAAATATAAATAGCATATTATATTATAGTATAATATACATATAGTATAACGTAATACAATATATGTAATATATATTAATATGTATTACTGTATAAATATTAATAAGTAATAATTAATAATAATTAATATTTATTATATGTTTTCTTAAAATTTTTCGTTTTTTGATTATTAATATGTTGATTGCGAAGTTATCATCCAAAATTTGTTTTCTTCGTGAAACGATAATTAGTGTCACAATTGTCTAGAGTGATTAAAATAAAATAATTATCGTCGATTGAAAAACGTTCAATACTATAGGTAACTAGACAAAATTATGAAATAAGAAATGCACTAGTCGACAATTAAAAGTTTATATTAACTTTGAAGTTACATTTGTAGAATTACTGTTTCCTTCATTTTGTAACATTATGAATACATTTCTTTCTCACTTTTCCTCTTGATCTAGGACCATGACACTCGAACTTCAACGAGAAGTAGGGAAGACCCGCCAGTTTCTAGCCAGTTCACGAAAACGAACTTCAAAGCGTCGAATTTCGGTCGCGCACTTCAAACAAATCCGTGCAAAATTCAAACACGGATCAAAGTGGCGTTCTCGTGTAAGCTGCGTGCAAAAATACACACAAAGCCCGTAGTCCCCAGCGGAAGTTCGCGTGTAACAGTTCCCGATTTTACGCGGGCCCTTGGCGTTCCCTACTACCCGTTTTAATCGAAACGACAAAACCAGTCGCCGCCAGCGAAAATAAGAGCGCGCTGCACACGTATATCCGAGAAGAGCGTTCATCCGCGAAAGAGTGTGGAACCAAGACAGAATTCTACAGTTTACGCTCACAATTACGATTATGCGTGTCACAATGCGGCTCTTTGTACCAATCTCGAACCAAGGAATTAACAGAATCGTGACAAGGTTGCGAGCCACTTTCTCGAAATTTACACGAGCCGCGTCAGTTTTAGTTACTGTTATTTTTCATCGAGCTTCTGCGAGATGTGTATGTAGAAAGTATAAGTTTAAAGTGATACTTGTTAGAAAATCTTCGCATTGAGCGAAGTTCGGTTTTTATCGATAAGTAATTAAATTTAGTTTGTGTCTTTTCATATATTTTTAATGACACTAAACAAAATTTTATAGTCAGCGACTCTTTGGATTATAAAAATATATCCCCCTTTCTAACACCCTGATGTGCAGGGTAAGATATTTTTTAACACACTTTGAGAATTAAAATAACTGAAAATACAAAGGTTCATGTCATGTCACATTTAATTTAATCAGTTACTCGATGTTGTATCATTTCATGTATTTAATGATAAAATAGTACTATTTTTTTTTATATTTCATTAAAATAAAATTTTTACGAAAATTGGGATACAAATTATTTTTTTTTACTGTAAAAATTTGTACTTTGCGGAATTGAATAGCTAATGATATTTCTTATAAACACATGTAACAGTGTTACATTTTGTTACGTGTCTGTTAAAATAATCTTTTACACTCACAGAGTAAGTGATTTACAGTGATTTGTTTGTGACATTGGTTACAATGAGATGGTGGTTTTTTTAAAGAATATTCTTGAATTTTAAGTGACTGAATTTTAGATTTAGGTCAAAATGGTATTTTCTTTCCTATTGTTAATGTTATGATCTGGTATTGTAGTAGTAATTAGTAATTTATTCTTTAGTAATATTTAGAAATTAAATTTCTTCTTCTATCCTATTTTAATTGAATAAAAAAGAATTGGTTTTCAATTTTGATGTCTTTGATTATATCGGCTTTTCATTATTTTTTGAGGATACTTAATACTAGAACAACCAGCATTGAATCTATCTATACCTATACCTATTTCTACTACATTTGTCAAATGTCGAATGACAAATTATAAATTTCCTCCCATCTTTAAACATATATTTTTTATAGATATAATTGAACATAATATATTATCCTTTTTCAATTTTCAACAAGGGAAATAATTATTTCAACGCTAGGACAACCAGCTAATTGATGAATATTTAAAGAAAACGTTTTATTCGTTGGTATCTTTTAATTTTTTAAATATTTAAATAATTAATTGACAAATAACTTTTAGTATTAACTTTCATTGATATAACAGATATTGTTGCGTGAGCTTATTATAAATAGCAAATGCAAGTTTCAAAGGAATTTATGAATGTAAAACTATTTTATGTAACATGCAGAATAGATGTTTTTAAAAAATAAAACAGAAATTCTGACAGAAGATTTTATATTGTTTTATATTTTTTCTATAAATAAAATAAACTATGAAATAATTAAACCCGACAGGTTTTGGTGTATTCGGGCATTCTATGCGTGGAACTTTGAAATAAAAATGATTGATGGAAAATAAAATGACATATATATGTTCATTTTTTTATTTCGACAAAAGACAATATAAACTCTGACAGAAACATTCTAACAGTAAAGTTTAAGCAATTTAAAGCAAGGAATCTGAAATCAAATCGTTGGTTATTCCAGTGTTAAACAAATTGTAATTTCGTTCAATCTGAGAATTTAATTCGCGAGAAAAAAAAATGAACTAAAGAAAGAAGAAGAGATTTTCAGGTGTTTAGCATACAACTTAATGTCGACTGATTTCCTTTTCTTTGAAATGTTATAGCGAGCAAAGCAAGTGAAACGAATATGAAGTTACTTGACGGTTGATTACAGACGGTTGTAAAATATTGAAAATCGATTAGGATATCTACTCTTTACGAACAAATATTTTTCGAATGTTCCCCGTTCTCTTTCCAATGATTTAATTTTTCTCTGTCAGTTTTGTCGATTCTCGTCATTTCTTTTTCTTCGTTCAATCTTCACACCAATAAAATTGACTTCTCTACGTGGCGAATCTTGAGTAACGACACGGACACGCGGAAAAATTTTACGGGCCTAAAAAAGTTCAAAGTTTTCGACAAAATATCGTTGTTGTTTTTCTTTATAAATCTCGGTTTATAAATATCATCGTAGGAACGATGCATTGAATTTATCAGAGCTATCGCATATCGGTTAAATATTTAACCGGTTTCGCGGCACAAAAACGAACGTTCGCGCGCAGTTTTGTTTAATAATAGCCGCATGATTGTGGCTAATTCAATATAGAAGTTTGATCAATTACTTGCGTATTGTACGCGTTTTCCAGTTTCCATTGAATCACATCGTTGCACGATGATTATGGAAAATAATGAAAATTAAAAACACGTATAAGTGATTGGAAATCCTTGCTATTAAATTTTTAATCGAATAATGTGTATTGCGTTCCCACGAATAGACTGCAACAGCGTTTTATTCACAATTTTGTTACTTCAAAGAGATTGTTTTTTATGTTATTTCTACAAAAAGAGATTACACGTGGAAAGAAAGTAGAAAAGTAACGATCTCATATTTGATATTTAAACTTTAAGTTTAGAAGTTATTACAATGAACAAATATTCATTACTGTATTTAAGTTTTCAGTTCACAACCTATTTGCTATTTTTACATGATAAATCTTCGATCTTTAGTCAGTTGAAAAAGCTCACGTAAGTTGTGTTACGTACAAAAATCGGCCATTTGTTGGCTCGACAGCGCGCAATAAATCCTCCGCGAGTTCGCAACAAAAATGGGAGAAGATTTTATTGGAATTTCGCGCGACGCGACAAAACGTCCGATCTCCGATATTTCCTTGGGAACTTTCTTCGTTTCTCCTTTTGACGTACATATGAATGAATAATCGCGCTAGATACAAAGACAGGGCCATTCTATTTTTGCACCTATTGGACCTGGCGATTTTCGCAGTTGATCGTTGGCCTGATTTTCCAATGACCTCACGTCCGCTTCACTAGCGAACGTTCCCCTCTTTTGCGCCGAGATACGTGCGTCGAGATAAAGATTTATCGTATACCGCCAAACAACCGTGTCACGAATAAATATTACATTACGCGAATAATGTGTTTGCCAGAGTGAAACACGGAATAAAGTCGCACGTCTCACCGACTAACTAGTCGATCGCTGTTTCGCGCTTCGATACAATCAATCCACGTACTAGCAAATTAAACACACTGATTCCGGACGACCTCGTGTTTGATCGATGCGATTTTAACGCTAAATCACAAGTAATCACTACTGACTGTTCTTCGTGAAAGTACTATTTTACGTGAGTGATATCATTTTAATGTGACAACAATTCTTCATAGTTTAAAAAGACGTGTGAAATGAATGTTTGTGAACTGTTGGAGAATGTTTGCACGTTCTTACTTTGTAGTGATACGTCTTATCTTTTTTTCCGATTTATCATTTTAAGGAGGTTATTCTAGATGAGTGTTGCAATTGCAAGAAATGAAAAATTGTTATCAATTATTAAGTTAATAGATTTTTGGATCTGGGTAATTAACAATGTTAGTAAACTCTGTGCATCTGACCTATCCTTTCAGAACTTCAGATATACAGATATAAGAAGTATGCGTATTCTTCTAATTGTCGACTCTGAAAGAATGTTTATTTTATAATACGAAGTTTGAAATTCTTTTTAATTTGATATTGAAACAATTAAACTTAATTTATTCTCACTGATTGAAATTTTGGAACTTGTATTGTGAAAAGATATGAATCGAAGCTGTTCGTTAATTATCGGAGAATATGAACGTGTGTTTTTGTTGTTTATTTCAAGAAAAGATAGAAGGAGGATAAATGATCATAATTTGAGCTTACAAATTGAAAAAATTTAATCTCTCTGAAAAATGGATAAAAATGATAGATAATGGTCTATAGTATATACGGTGAACTCAATAGATCATAACATTTAATAAAGATGATATGTGTAAATAATAGAACAAAATCGTGTCTAAGAAATGGAAGATCAGTTTTAAAAACCGAATATCAATGTATACGTATCTTAGAACATCTTTTTATATTGTTTATTCCTCAAAGAACAGAGTAAATACATGTATGTGTTATACAGAATCACGATATTTATCTGTTCGTTCAAATAAAATGCTGATATTTGGTGTAAGAAGCAAGAACTATCTTTGGTCGGTTAGTATTATATGGCTCCCCGCTATGTCACCCGTTTCACCTGGAATATTAGAAATTCTCCACAATTTCCGATGAATTTTTTTTTGAGAGATTGACCGTATTTATGTTCGGAATACTGGTGCAAAGGGGTGTAATAAATTCCAAGACATTTACGAATGATTTAGTGGAAGTGAGGTATAAGAGAGGCGAATAGCAGCTTTTGCAGCCTCCTGTAAATTCCTCTAATGAAAGTCTCTCGGGGACTTTCCTGTAGGATCGTATTAAACCTGGAACGTAGCTAGCCAACCTTGGAGTATCTCGTAGTAAGACATCAAACTCCTCTATGTTCCACCAAGGATCCTTGTGGTTCCTGCTTCTTATTAAATATTCTAATTCTTTCTAAAATATTTTTCTCGAGCTTTTCTCTCTCCTTCCTGTATTTTTCTCTTCCTCTTTTTTTTTTTTTTTGACAAACGTAGTGGTTTTAAATTTTAAACATTGCTGTGCTTTTGTCCATTGGGTATAACACTGTGACCGTTCGATATTCAACATTAATCTTGATTAATTCAAATAGTATGCATTATATATATAAATTATCTTTTCCTGAGTGAGTATGATGGTTTTAGATCTTCAAACATTGTCTGTGTTCCTATCTTGTGATCTTTCAATTTCGCAGTACTTTATTGCAGCTTATGATTTAATATACGTAAATTTAATATTTCGTAGTATGTACGAAAGTACCGATATCCTTAACATATTTAATCGGTTGCACGATATTTCAAAATATAATAAACTTAGGTATGCTTCTGATCTGTTACGTAACTTGAGGCTTAGTCTTCCTAAAATTGATTGAATAATAAGTGACACGTATAAATTATTTTTTTTCTAAATACATATAATTCAGAATATATATTTTTTTTAAGTAAATATAATTATCTTAAATTTTCAGATTGCATTTTTACGTTCAGCGTTAATCTTGATTAACTACACAACAATTCGTGCGTATGAATTATTTATTGACCACTTGAACTTTCTCTGAAAGAAACATTTCATTTCATCCCCAAGATTCTGATGCCTGGAACACGTATCACTATATAACAATTCTTCGAGAAGTTGTAGAGAGAGAGAGAGAGAGAGAGAGAGAGATTCTGATCGATCTGCGTGTTAATCTACACGCGCGTGTATCTACATGTTCCCTTATCTATTCATCTATCCATTTCTCCGTATCCCCTTCTGTCCTGTCCGGCGGCTGTCGATGACGGCTTATGCAATGCCGGAAACTGATCGGATTCATCGGGGCGGGTAATAATATTTTGCAAGGTCGAGCAGGTTCGTTCAGTCTGGCCGGTTCCCGTTCCGTGAACAAGTCGTATCGATTAGCTCCCTATTTCCCTTCTCTCCATCCACCGTTCCCGTCTCCACCTCCTCCTTCTTCGACCACTTCCCCCCTATTCTCACCCACCTTCATCCCCTTTCTTCATTTTCTTCCGCGTGTCTTCTCGTCTAATAGTCTATCGCTTTTCAACTGCACCCTTGCGTCCCGTGTTTGCTTCTGACACCTTTCTATCCCCTTCCCCTTCTTTTCGGCCGTCACGTTGAAACTCCATGAAAAAATTGTCTCGCGTGCTTCCTCGTCCGGCTCTGATGGATAACCGACGTTCTTGTCGCTGTTTGCTCGGTTACAGAGCTTAATGGACGCGGAATGTTATGTTATTTGTGGTATCGTTTGATGTATCGGCTTACGAAAACGTTTTCGGGGATTTTCCCCGATGAAAGCTCGAAAGCTAGAAGGCAACGGGCGTTGTTCAAGAGGGTGCAACTATCCAGCCATATCGACGGAATATTGTGCTAGAATTGTGGTGGCGTGGAATTTTTCATACTGTGATGTTGGAAAATTTTGATTACACGAGATGGCTCGTGTATAGGGAGAAGAGGAAGAATATTTATTTTTTATAATAGCTGACTGTAACGTCCGAAATTTTTTTATAAGATAGGTTTGATGTTAGTAAAAATCAGGAAATATCCGTTCTGTGTTCAAACAACATATGGACTGTATTTGCGAAATGAGTCTGAATCTTTTTAAATTGTAAAGATAAGTCAAGTAACAAAACTGTAGTGCCGAAACATTTATTGTCAAAGAACTTTTTTGTATACATGTATGTTGTATAAAATTTCACTAACACTGTGATGAAAGACGACTAATATGATTATACTGATAAAATTCGAAAGGAATCTAAAAATTGGAGTTATACGATATTTATCATTTATTATAGATGTATAGATTTAGTAAAAAAAGTAGTATACGACATATAACTAAACATATAATAGGTATTAAATATAGTCCTTAATATTTAATAAGTGTTTAATAAGCTTCTCAAATACAATCCTTAATATTGACAAATATTTTGTAACATTTACAAAATAGATATTGTAGTATCGAAATTATTAGAATGTATAGTTATATTTTTACTTTTATTTTTAATAGATGGCCTGTTTGCTGGAGATGCGTGAACGAAAAGTATGAATGTGATGTGAGAAGTACAGCGTTGGCGTTGAATCAAACATATGATTACGTTTAAGATGCGATAATATTGTTCCGGACATATATATATAATTCGTATAGCATACATGATCAAACGTACAGTAAACGAATAATATTCACAAAAATAATTATATATAAACGTAATTTTGATAAAGTACCTATTCAGAATATAAGAGACCAATGGTGTGTTTACGAGAGAAATTAACCACCCGTTGGTGTTATATGTATGTGTTTGTTTAATGATCTAGGGCGGCGATAAACCTTGAAATACTGGCTGAATACAGAACTTCTCAACCCAATTTCAAAATTGTGTCATACAATATCGGAACGTGCAAAGCTTTTCAGTTGACTAATTCTGTATGCAGTTATCGAAGTTTATTGTGAACTTGCGACAAAGTGATTTTACCATTCTGCTCTTCGATGATACAAGTTGCTCGATAATTTTTACCTCGTTGTAGCATGAAATGCTATTGCAAACCTACTATTATAGATGAGTCACTTGATTTTTCTTTAGAATGGCAACGGTTCTGAATAGCAATCGTTCTAAGGCTCGAAACACTGACAGATTTTTCTATCTAGAAGAAAAGAGAAAAACTAAATATTTCAATAGACATCTGTTATGAAATAAGATTGTATTAATAACTATATTTATTGCGTTAATAAGATTGTAGCAATGTAATTGTTCGCAATGTAACATGATTGTATATAGTATAATTTTATTAAATTAATATTTAATTTATATTGATAGTATAATTTATAATATAAGTATATAATTTAATTATAAAAATATAATATAATATAATATAACATAAAATAATATATAATATATAATAGTAAATAAATTTAATTATATAAAATATAATGTAATGAGTATAATTATATCTCTTTTCCTCGTATATCTTATTTCGATTAATTTTTTTTATGATTCTGATGTTAATTTCTTTCGAAGCCGCTTTTAATTTTATCTATAGATAATTTGATAAATAGTGTTGGACGTTTCTCTTATTCTTCTATCTAATTCGTCTCATCAATTTTTTGGTTAGATTTAGATTTGACAATTACGAAGGCTATGCTAATTCTGCTTTATTATCATTTTTTAATTCCTTTATACAAATTTTAGTACAAAGTAAGTTTCACGTAGTTATTTCGCATAAATATAAAATTGTTTCCTAATTAATTGCTTTTCAGGGCACACTATGTGATTACGTAAAACATTGAAATTTTGTTTTTTTTTCTTAGATTGCCTTTAATTTTAATTAAATTACCAACAGTATTTAATCTACTATGTACTACATAAACAGGAATAGACAGACTCTTAATTTAATGAGTTGCATGCATTACATGTGTACATGGTGTATAATTATTAATTTCAAGTTATAGAGATTGTTTCAAATTAGATAAACGTGACAAAAATTAAATAATAAAGTCGTAACAAAGTCGTATCGATATTCATCAATAATTATTTTATTCAAAATAAGTAGATATTCCGAATGTATGTTTATAGATTGTGATTTCCAAGGGCATTTCATAAAAAACGTGGTTGTTAAGATTATTGATCCTTCATCATTTATATTCCAAATTCAGATTTCTGTTCGAAGAACGCGTTGTTCCTTGGCCGAAGAAGTTTAAAAGAACATCCCCTTTCCCATTTTCCCCAGGTTAATTTAAATTGGCGATGCACACCGTGTCCCCCTTCGAACTCCATACAAACTGTCGAAAGTTTTTTATGCGTCACGCATCTATTTTAAATCTACCGGTTTGCCACGGCAAAGTCATGCGCTATAAATTTTAATGAAAATATTAAAAGGGTAAATAAGAAACTACGATCGTGTCGTGCTGCTGGCAAATATTTTACGAGAAATTTAAATTTAATCGTAAAAACGAGGCTCGCGGTGAAATCGTTTCGATCGATGATATTGTTTAAAATATTAAACGGCTCGAGTTTATTATGTATAGAATTTCTTGTTATTTAAAAAAAAAAAAAAAAGAATTTCAACCGTCTCATGATACTTTACTATGAAAGTGTCGTTTTCTTCGAAATTTGAATTTATTATAAATTACCAATTACCTCAGAGAAAAAGAAATTTACTATTAATCATGCTCAGTGTTGAGAAGATTTATAATAAAAATATCGATTTCAGTGATTTTTTTTTGTACAGGATAAACTTTAATAAGCAACTGTTGAAGTTGGAACAAAATTTTAAAGGAAGAAGATGAAAGATTTAGAGTGGATTACATATGCTGATAATGATATTTTTTTAACAAATACACCCATTTTGATTCTTTTGACATCTACCTAAAAAGTACTAGATTAATACGACTAGTGTAATAATAATTAGCTTAAAAGATATTTCAATTTTAATGTTGCAAAATTTATTTTGTAAAAAAAAGACCAGGATTCTCGAGTTTGTTTTTTTTTTATTTTTCATACGACGAATCTTAATTTTCTAGCAAAATTAAGATTAAAATATTTTTTAAATTCATCAATTTTTAACCATGTTAATATTATACTACTATAACGAGAGGATTTAATGCATGCAAAAAAAAGAGATTTCTATTAAAAAAATAACTGCATTTGTAAAATGCATTATGGTATGTGTACAAAAAATATAATCGTGAATATGTAGTCCATTTAAACCATTTTTTCCCTCTAACATTTTAAGTGTAACATTATTGCTTATTACAATTGTAAATCACCTTTTATAAAAAAAATAGAAAAGCTCTGCATTTAGAAATATTCTAAAAGTTACTAAAAGATGTTTTAAAGATATTTTTCATTCTATAAACAATTTTTCATTGCATTCAATCAATTAAAACAAACTGTAAATAAAAGAACATCGTAACAACTCTATTCTAAGAATTTTTGAATTTTGAAATTGATAATTCTTGTAAATTTGATATTTGTTAATGGAAAAAAATGTATTGAATCATATAGACATAATTATACATGATATTTTGAAGAAGCTACGCACGATTAAAATTATATTTATAGCCGATATTTTATACGTCTGACTTGGTATAATGGCTAAAATAGAATTAATGATGTTATTTAATATATTGAGCGATTAAGTAGATTCTATGGCATTTTTTATTATTTTTAAAGAAAGAATTTTAATTATTTGAAAATATATCTAGGACAATGATTGAATAGAATTTATAAAACTTGAGTGAAGAAAAAAATTGTAATTATTAAAACACAGATCCCTGCTACAATGGTTAAAATAGAATATCATTTCGATGATATCATCCAATATATTAAGTGAACGAAAAGAGTTTATGGAATTTCTTGCCATTTTTAAACAAAGAATTTTAATCATTTGAAAATACAGATCTCTGCCACACATTTTAAAATATCCGCCATCCATTTTAAAGTTTTCTTAGCCTGAAGCATCGAGCCGTTTTTAATCACATTTCAAACTTGCATTTTTCCAATCTTCGGTCAAAGTATCAACTTAAAATATCAGATATTTCAAATAAAAAAAGAAAAAAAAGAAAAGAACGATATCAATTTCGTAATATGTTTCCATATTTTTTTTTTTTATTCAATACTTTCCTTTTCTTTTTTCTTTTTTTTTATTTTTTTTTTTCCCCGATGAAACATCAAAGCGGCGAATTTAACCGAAACCGATGCAGCTGTTCATTTATGAAAAAGCCCCGGCCTCGCTCTCGTATTTCCACGACGCGACGCGACGCGACGCGATGTAATTTCTTTCGGGCAGCATCGCTCTGTAATTTTCATCAGACAAACGATGCGCTATTGTTCCCGGTGTTGCAGAGAACGTTTTCTGGGTGTTATCCTCTTAGGTATATCAAAGTGCCAGGCGATGAATGGCGGCAAAAATTACGCTGTGCATTGTGAATTTCATTAGAGCCGCTCGGCTGTTGTATACAAGCCTTTACACTCCGACGCTGCCACCAACTATGAATCAACCTTTATCCGAAACAAACAAACTTTATTTAATTTCACCAGCGGCTATGCCCCGGTTACTATTCCGCCTGTTCTCATCTTTCTGTGTCGCAATTTTTGCGTCGACGTGCATTCCTTCCAACGGCGAACACTGCGGGAGGGTAATTTCAAAAAATGTTAAACGATATTCCGATGCCATAATGGGAATGCACGGGAATGTCGTGTTATGAAACTGGGTCGGGCGATACGAGAAAACGAGACAACGAGAGGCGCGAATAAAGTTGTATCAGTTCGGAAAACGCGTTATCGGCGAAGATTATTCATGTTGCTCGACGATCGTTGAAATTCGACGTAGAAAAGATAATTTAACTTTCGTACTTTTCTCGAATTTATCCATTTTTGTCTTTTTTGTATACTGTGCAATGTTTAGTTTCTTTCTAAATGTACGTTATAGATTAGAATTTTTGTCTGTGAAATGTGAACATAAATTTCCTTTATGAATAGTAACGTTATTTATGTATTATATTTTATTACATTTATATAATATTTATATAATAATTAAGCACGACTACAAATATTTAAATTTTCATATTTTTATGAGTGCTATTAAAAAGACGGAACTTTTTTTTTATTGTTAGTAGTTTGTATTCTTGCAGATTTCAATTTTTCAAAAATGCACAAATGAAATTTACACGATATATCAGAAATGCATAATTAAAAAAAAAAAAAAATCGCTATAAAATCAATTTCACAAGCAAAAACAAAGGAAATTCGATGCTATAGATTCAATACTAATTCAGTAGCAGTTATGCGTACACGGCTTGCGAATTTGTAATAATGAAAAAAATATGGATATGGCGAACGTAGAAATGCAATTTACGTATGGGACAGCTGCAAAATATAATTAAAAAAATTCACAAATTCAATTCTTGTACAGTGAAACATGACATCTCACTTAATGTTATTATGATATAATGTCACTTTGATTTATATCACTATCATTACCCGTAGCGAGAATAAAGAACGATGAAAGATGCATAATTTATACAAGGAATGGATGTGTGGAAATCAATTTGTCAATTTTGACTTTTAAAGTGTAATCATATAGTTTTGAATGCACTGATCGATGTAATTTGATATTCTCTATGAAAAAATATTAATTAATGCATGTTTAAATTATTAGTTTAGAAGATATTTTAACTTTAATTTTGTTTAACACGTCATATGGAATTTCTTACATTTTAATATTTCTAATACTTTTAATACTTTTTTCATTACCTTTTCTTTAAACGTACTGAACTGCATCGATCAATATTTAACACTATTAAAAAAGTCAAATTGACCAATTTGTACTCATGAGAATTTTATAAATTTACAACGATGCAGTTTTATGTTTAAATAACATTTAGTTAAATACATGGAAGAGAGCTTGTGTTCTTTACTGTATTCAGAATTCTTCTCTGTTCCATTCAATTTGATTCGTCTGATACAAGTTTTACATTTACTCTAATTTCTGGTAAATTTAAAACGTATGACTTTGTTTAAAAAATTAAAGTTGATATCCACAAGTTTACAGATTACATATTATTACACTAAAAAATTAGTACCACCTGAATTTGCACTATTTATTTTTCATTGCAACATTTCTCGCTGTGGATAATAAATCAAAATGGTAACCAGATTAGATACACTATTATTTTATACATATTATTTAAGTTTCATATTTCACGATATCTGTACACTATACTGATTTTTTCTGCAATCTGGTTGCAAATTACACCAGCAGTTATTTCAACAATTTTAACAAATTTCATAATTATATATAAACAAGATCAATCATTCTCTGTCACCATACAAAGCTAAAAAATCGAAATCGTCCTTTAAAAATCCTTCGTACATTCATGGAATCATTCTTCAAGTCATTCGCAGAAGAATGAGCAAACGTACAATTACAATGTACACGCCTGAAAGATCATTCAGTTTTTCGCTGTATAACAATTACGACGCAAAGTAGTAATATCGATTAGTTGCAAATAATGCGAATGAAAATGTGGTGTAAAAATTGGCAAAATATCACTCGAGGATCTTTTCTGAGAACTATATATCTGAGGTGCGTAGGTTAAGAAAAAGGAATGAAAATTCAAAGGAGACTGTCCAGGTTCGCGAACGTTCCCACAGAAATTGTTGTTGATTATACCATGTAGATATAGTTGAAGGCTCCTTTATACTTCGGTCCTCTATACTCTCCTAGTCGGCTTACATTCCATCTTTATACTGAAATTGTAGACGTAATACGCTCGAAATTGAAGCTGACTGCTGACAGGACAGTCTTTGTTCTCAGGACGCCCGGTATATGTACGCATCAGCCAGCTGCAAGGCTCATTGTTTTCGGAAACATGCCAGAAATACGGACACGAAATCCGCGCGATTATTTGAAATTTATGTCTCTACGGATTCGTGCTTTCCAACCTGGAAATCCAATATTTGTTTGATCATCACGCCTTTCCTCCTTCGTTTTCGTTTTCGGTTTTCCTCACCTGGCGCGAGCATTCTTTCCCTCCCCAGACGTTTTTTTTAAAACGAAAAAAGAAGGACTCGAGCGTGAATCTGTAGCACGACAACCGATCTACACGAACAGGATTCATTAATACTGGAATTAAGACTGGTAATCGGTAACACAAATTACGTGTCCAATATTTATTACAAGTCCATTTTCTAGTCATAATTGAACGTGAATTAATACTTTGACTTCTATGGGAGATTTATACGTTTTGCATAATTTTTATAAAATGTAAAATTATATTACAATAAAAGTGCAATGCAAACGCATTTTTCATTTGTAGTATTATACTATATATTGTATTGTATACGTAATATACGGTATAATGTATTATATACATTTTATAGTATTATTTAGTTGCTTGTATCGTTTGAAATTCTTTTGTTGGTAACAAAAAAGTTTATTTTATTCTAATTATTTTAAAATATTTAGAGGAACAGAAACACAGATCACCGTGTTAATGATTTGTTTGTAACTAAAGTTGGATTACAGATCCACGCTACATTTGAACAGAATTTGAAAAACTTCAAATACAGTAAGACGTAAATTCAAAAAATTTGTACAAAACCGATGTTATTTAATATGTACGTTGCATACACAGAATTTCACGTGATATTACATACAATATTACATACAAAAGAAAGAATAATATTTTTTCATGTTTATATTTTACAAATAAGGAAATCGAGTTACAAAATTTATTAACACGTAATTGAATTTAGATTTTATATTTTATTTTTAAAAAATAAAATTAAATACCAGAAATTTTTATATAAATTACTATAATCATCACGAAATCACTCGAGGATTAAATATATTTGATTTTAGTCGATTCTAGAATGAACAAGTGTGAATAATGAATATGTATGAAAATAAGTAAATAAGAAACGTAGAATAAAATTCAAGTTTTATTTTCAAAAGATTCAGTTAAGAATTCGCACACATGTACTTGATAGATCTTCAAATTTACTCTCCTAGGGGACAAATTGTCTACTCGAAAATGTTAATCTGCATTTTTTACTTGTACGTAAAATAATTTCTTGCTGATGATGAAATTAATCGAATTTAAGTAAGCTTGACAATTTTTCAAACTCGATTTTTTTGCAAATGAAAAAATATTATTCGTAATTTGCAATTATTTTCGAATGTAAAATTAGTTCATATCGATTTGTTAAAAGATAAATGAAAATTCTTTAAATTTTGTATTTTCTTGAAAAAATTGCACAATGTTTTTTTTTAGGCTCAGAATCCATTACAAATTTTTCATTTACATAACAAGTGGAAAAGTGAACATATCCTTTCTTCCCGAAAACCCTGCAAATCCGAATGTTACAAAATTTCTTCAGAATTAAATGCGATTTTCACGATTGGAGTTTCTCTTAAAACTTGAGGTACAACTTCTTTAATCGATTTATTCAACTTTGAACGAAAAGTGTGTCGTACCACCGACATCAGAATAATGTAAGGTACACAATGAGAAAGTTGGACAATGAGACTTGTACCTCGTGCAAGCAAAATGTTTTATGCTTCTTTAAAAAAAAAAAAAGAAAAAAAAACGTAGGAATTTAGAGATCATTAATTTTTCAGCTATAATTTAGTGCTCCTTTAATTCCATGAGCACATATTCAAGATAACATAAGTTAGTATGGGAATACTAAAAATTAGTATTGTTCAACATAATTAAGAAAATCTCCTAACAAGTGGACTTCCGATAACCAGATCATTGAGAAATTTCAATAACTTGGAAATTTTTTTTTGAACTTCGATTCTTTTTCGATTCTTCAAAATGAAATGGAGATAGATTGTCCTATTTCTCTATATATCTTTATAACTACAATAAACATCAAATATAATTAAGATAAATTAATAGACATAGAATGTAATAATAATTGTATGATCTTTATGTTTTACAAGACGATTAAGTAAATAAAAAATTTTGAATTTTCTATCATATCGAGAAATGTAGAGTAATAACAAATATTATGAATAATTTTAACAGATACGTGCATTTTGCATGCCCAACGTTATTCTTTGATGCTTTGATGTATACGAAAGAAAGGTGCAAGATGCATATACTTATTTCATGACAGATTCAGAAAATAGATCAACTGGACTCGCAATATTATACACATTATTACGTATTCTGCTGACGGCTCAATAAATCAAAAGACGTTCGCAATTACGAAAGATTGTGGCGTTACGTGAGAACATGGAATACACGTGTACACGTGTATTAAAATCTAAAATCCCACAGAACACGAAGCAT
>NIPQ01095813.1:0-20086 GCA_002806875.1 Lepidotrigona ventralis hoosana
TAAAAAAATAAAAAAAAAAAAAAAAAAGTTGACTTTCATGAAGTTCCAGGTACGAACTTCTTACTCGCAGTGATTCGAATTTTTCGTCGTGCGTGCGTATTCGAAACGATTCGACAGTCCACTACTGTGTCCAAGTGGTACAAACATTCGAGTGAGCTTCGAGTCAACGTATTTCGAGTGGTTTGTAACAAGTGCAATTCAATATAACGCATCGTATATCGGTACAATTAACACATCTCGAGTATCTTGAATGCTCTCCAGTGTCGAGCGCACTTCCACGCAGGAAGGAATTGTCTTTTTTTTTCTTTTTCTTTCGTTCTTTCTTTCTCTCTTGTCTAAACTCGCGTTGCCAGTCGCCGAGGTGAGGAAGAGAAAAAGCACAGGGCAGGGGAGATGGGAAAACTGCGAGAAAAAGAGGGGCGGAGACAGTTGGGATATTCTGGCGTTGGCGGAGGCTCGCTGAGACTTCGTCCTCCCCGTCGGCCCACCGCTATTTCCCGGCATTGTTCTTGATTTACGAGCCCTCCGGCGATTCTTCTTTCGGTCGCTAATTAACGAGGGGGCCCGACTGAATTCGCGACTGTAACTCAGGAAAATTTAGCGGTCGTGAGATAACGCCTCTCTCTCTCTCTCTCTCTCTCTCTAAGCGTGTGTATGAACAAAGGTGCCTAGGGGAGAGAGGCCGGGCATTCTTGCATTCAAATGCGATGATAAAGAAATCTTAATTATGCTGCGTCGCGACGTCCGGCTGGGGCCAAGACCAAGCTCGCGCCGCGTTCTCTCTTGCGTTCTGTTTTGCATTCTTCGTTCTCAGACAAGTTGGTTGGACGATTGTTCCAACTATAATGTGACAAGTCGTTCGAGATGTGTTTCAATGAATGACCAATGTTCAAAAAAGTCAACTCGCGAAAAAGAAGAAAGGATAAATTCACGCTTATTCATAATTTTCGTAGTCCCGAAATCGTCTTGTTCTTTGTTTCTTCTTGAGGGACGTGCGAGAAAGTTTGTTGTTTCGTCCAAAAAGTAAAAGGCTCCAAACTTTTCAGCATTTTCGTTTACGCTAATTGGACTAATTTCAACGGATCGATTGATTGCTGATATAGTAAGCACTGTCTTATTCAGACTCATGTTTAAGATAGATTAGTGAACTATTTGGATCTGTTGTTTGTATTTGAACAACGGTTTGGATCTGGTTTTAGATTCTCCTCGAGTAAATTACTAATACATGCTGATTAACAGATACGGACAGATTTATTGACTGTTTATACTGATTACAGCGCACTGATTGACAATGTTAAATAACGGAGATTATACGCTGGTGTGTAAATGATCGAAGCTAATCAGGTTAAAATTCTGCGTCTGAGAAAATGGCAATTGTGCCGAAAAGAAGAGCGAGAGAATGTTTTTCGGACAGGTTTGGCTGCGTTGTTGACACAGAAGTTTAAACGAGTTTATTTGTTAAGAATCTGTATCGGCAAGGGAAAGCTGTCTGTATCCAGCGTCGATCTCTTTGTGATCGTTCTGAAATCGTGACAGTAAGAGGGCATAGGTTGACTCGAGGGAAAATTCAAGCTGAAAGAAAAGGGGGAAAGGTATCGACTGTCGACAGAAAGTTGGAGAAATACTTTAGCCTGTTTGACGTCCCCCTTTGTGTCTCCTGCAACATACATCCGGAGTGGAATCTTTAGACCAAACAAAAAGCACCTTTTGGGTCAATAGCAGAATCACTGGCGGATACGATGTATCGGTAGCCTGTCAAAAAGTTTCTTATCGGCAAACGAATTACCTCTCTGCGTGCCACGACGGAAAATGAGATTAACTCGATGTAGTGTGTCGTCAGGACGTTATTCAAACCTTCAAGAATCACGATCTTACGTTGGAAATCTTTGATCAAGACAGATAGAGATTGTATGTGTAACCTTAGATAAATAAAGTATCTATTTATTCCATGTCGTGATGAAAATTTCTCCATTCGATCACCGCTTTCTGGATTATTAATTCTACATTGCGTACGATTGCATCTAGATTTACATTTCGATAGATTCAGGTTAATCCTTTGTGATTCTAGCAAACGATTTTCGCAAACTCGACGGTTGTCTTTCATAAATCCGAAATGCGAAGAGAGAACGAGTACGAGTTCAATTGTATTTAGGATTTATTCCATCGACGTGAAATTATCGGGAATCATCGTACCGAGCGATTTCACGCGTAATTAGCATCGACACACGGTTGATAATTTCTTCTCGCGGTATTCAAGGCGAATTCATCAGGTAGTTATCAACGATAACAGCCATCGTTTCTCACCAAATATCCGGCGTTCTTTTTTCTTTTTTTTTTTTAAGCTGGGAACTCCGTAGAAAATTCGACGTGCTGCGTTACGCCCGACGCTTTGCACACAGTGTCCAGTTTCAAGCAGCCAGCGAAAAAGCCGGCGATAACGCACGTCCTGCTTTCTGATTACTTTCGGCTAAGCGCATTACCGAGCGTCGATGAAAAGTGCGCCGCTGTTCCACGTTTTCCCGCCGCTGATTAAACATTCCATCGCGAAATACAATACAATTAAAAGTTGGTTGCTTAATCCGGAATAATCCACGGGAAATTCGCGGCAGGCGTGCGTGTGTGTGTGTGTATGTATGCGCGCGGGCGAGGGGACGAAGACAAATTTTTACCGGGTCCCACGAATTTTTTCCCGCGCTCGCAACGAGAGTCCTGTAGTTAGCTTTGGCATAACGACATTCAGATTGTACGGAATATAGATGTAAATTAATAAGATACAAATTGACGAGTAACCTTCTTCTTTAGACAGAGGAAAGAGTTCGTGAATTTGACGGATCACTTGCACAGAGTACAGGCGTAGGTTAACGGAAATATAGAATTTCCACTGAATTTCGAAGCTAGTTGTTTCTAAACCTGGTACCAGTGACAAAACTTGAGGTTAACGGAGTACCAAAGAAATTTCCAGCATTCGCATAGAATGAGAATTGGAATAAGTCAACCATTATAGAATTTCACTTTTCATAATACACTTCTTTACCATGTCATTGCCATCAAATTAAGCAATCCCTCGAAAAACTGGGTGATCCTGGGACAATACACCATGCTCACCTGCCAATATTCACGAACGACATACGACCGTGACACCTTGTCCTGTCCTCGGAAATTCATCCTACATCCAACATGCATCGAGAAACGTAGGTCGAAGGTACATTAATGCAACGTCGCTCGAGCCTACGCCGCTGCGTTAATTACGCGCGTAAGTTCATTGTCAGGCGCGCGTCGTAGACGGCGTTAATTACCTAAGTGCCAAATTGGATCCACGCGCGACGCCAGAAAAGAGCAGCGTTAATTCTCGCGAAAGCCGATTGGATTAGCGGTCACACCCATTTTCCACGTGGCGCACGCTCTTCCTTGTTCCGCTCCGGCGGCTCGCGGCGGCCTGAACCTGTGTCGAATCGAACGAAGGGAAGGAAAGGAAAGGAAAGGAACGGAACAGCAAGCAGGAGGAAGAGACTGCATGAAATTAACGGGCTAAAAGTTCTTGCTCCTTCGTCCGAGAAATGGCCGACCTATACTATTGCCATCACCGTTCTCCTTCGCTTTTCTCTATTTTTCCCTTATTTCTTCCGACACGCTGTCATTTTCCTCTCTCTCTCTCTGTCTCTCTTTCTGCTTTCTATCGCCTCTTTCTCATCTTTTTCACTCTCTTCCTTCTCCCTTGCCAATCGCTCGTCTCTCTCTTCCATACCTATTCACCTTTTTCCAGGCAGTCACGGTTCTCTCTCTCTCTTTCTCTGTTCCTTTCCTTCACCGTAATTCTCACACCCCAGGCTTTTTCTAACGTGCTCTCTGTCTTGCTCTCTCGAGGCTCGCGTCTATCTTCGCCCATTGCATTTAACCCCTTCTGTTACCTCTTCACCTCATCCCTTGTTCCCTCAAGCTTTCATTCCCTCGTTGCTATCCTCCCTCTCAACCTTGATAGGGTCCTTTACTTCTCTCTCTCTCCCTCTCTCTCTTTTTCTTTCTCTCTGTAGTTACTCTACAGACGTCTCTTCCTGTCATTTTCTCCTTCTTTCTCCCACCATTCTAAATGTATATCCTCCCGTCTTTTCAGGGACGGGCAGAAGGGAGATCTGTGTTTTCTTGCTTCGTCCAATCTTCTGACACGGGACAGTGGCAGAAATTTTCCCCACATCGAGACTCATTCTTCGTTGTATACCGTCTCCCGTCAGCCTTCCGTTCGTCCCTTTCGGGCTCTTCATCCGGCGAGTAATTTATTTCGATCCAATTTTCAGTCACTTGCACTTTCATTTCCATCTCTGTCATCTTGTACTTTACTTTATCCGTGGTTCGTGGTTTCTTCGCTGTTTTTCTGCTATGGCGTACCTTTGTGAATGATTCTGGCCGATCGTTTTGAATCTGGAAGCAGTCGAATAAATGTGAATGACTCTGTTGAAAAACTTGTTCGGAAGATTTGTTGGTCTCAAGTCAGATGAACTTGGATTTATTCGCACCTTGGAAGAATTTTTTCATATCTATTATGTTTCAAAATTTATATTGCAATGATTATATTGGCAAAATTTAATATAATAAATACATACAGGAGTGGCCATCTTGGGCTACCTAATCAAATAAAAATGTTGAAATGATTTAACAAAAACATGATTTAATGTATACACATTAATTTATTTATGATTATTTAATGCGAAATGTGTATTTGTGTTAAATATCTTTTCCAGCTCTTCGACCAATATAATCACAACATTCGTGTCTTGCTATAGTACAAATAAAATTTCAAAATATTTTGTACAACATAGTAAAAGACACGTTCGTGGGACGTCTTCATGTTCAAATATTTTTGGATATATATATATATATATATATATATATATATATATATATATATATATATCCAACAAGTATCTATGAAACTCCGTGATATTTGACATCTAGCTAACAGACACTCTAAATTCTATCTCTACAAAAAAAATAGCAATTATTCCGATCGCAGTCAAACCCTCTAACATTCTCATAATCAAAATATCATATAAATATCACCGTAAGTATCATTCTGATCCACAGTATTGATTCAGTGATCAACGTTGCACATTCTGAAAGGCGCTCGCGAGTTAATGTCAATATCGTCGATGGAGGAAGGGCGAGAGAAAAAAGCACAACTGGTGTTTCACGTGTTTCGATGGCTCGTCGCGCGCGTAACACGACAGTTCTCACCGGTGAAAAACAGGTCGCGCCGGTAACCAGGGGAAAAACGAGGGTATCGTTGCCGAAATGACCAATAAGAGTCGATGTTTTCAATTACTATCGTCGAAAATTGTTAGCCGTATCGTGGCCAGAATAATATCGACCCTGTCACATGGCTCCGTTCACAACAAAGCTCGTGAGCGATGCAATATGTTGAAAAGCGCCGAGTTTTCGAACGCATCGAACTGTCGCGACATAATCGCATTTCCGCCACGTGAAGGGGGATTATGTTCGCGTAGATTTCACATGTTTCGTGTGAAATTCAGCAAAGTAAATGTCCAAGAAGTTGCTTACACTTCAATTCTGACGAGTGGAGTTTCTCGGCTAACTCGGTCGGATTGAAAGCCAATCGCAATTTTCCTGCAGCGAATACTTGCAGTGTAGTAACCGCGAGTTATGCGAAGATTTTTTTTGTGTGGAATTAAGATAATTTGTACACAATTTCACAATTTCATATACTTTGCGACTGTAATTTTTGAAGGAAATTATTACATTTTCGTTCGGGTTTTAGATGTTAGAATGTTCTTCAGTGAGAGTCGAATTATTTTTATGTTAAAAACTCAAATACGATAAAAACACACGTGTGCACAAGCTTCAGAACGATGGACTAAAAAATTAGCGAATCTACGTATTTGCAGAGGACAACAGAATAAAACAACACATATATCGCTGATTAAATGAACTGCTCAGAAACCAGACCGATCAATTCCATAAATTGAAAATTACAATGGCTGCAGAAATATTTGCACACACCCCATATTTTCCAATGTAGCAATTCTACATTTCATCTCCATAATATCAAATTTTTGTAGTTGTGCGGAAGGGCGATACGAAATTTAATACATAAACGCAATTAAATGCTGCAGTATACAAATGATTGCAATAATATGGAAATATTTTTTACAGCCATTGTGTAAAGAAAAGTGATGATGTTGTAAACATTGTTTTTTTTTCTTCTTAATTTATTTATCTTAAAATTCCATTGCTTGTACTTTAGTTTCTTTTACGAATGAAGTTCCGGATGAATCTGCAACAAGTCACTCGAATACTAATTATCAACTGGTACAATAGAATTGAGAAAGTGATAAAAAGTAAAGTTGATCAGTTTGAGAAATAAATCAAATAGCTTTTATCTAAGAGTACAGATATTGCTGATGCTTCTTTAAAGGAACAAATTATAATTATACTTTGCAATATGATGGAATTAAATCCAGAACCCATGGTGGAATATTCTACTGCGAAACTTTTTCTCTTTTTTAAGTTGTTAAAGATAATAGTTCAATCTGCAGCGACGTTTAATGAGAAACGCGGTATATGCGATTTAGGAGCGTTCAACAGTTCGAGGAAAAATCACGGCTGCCGTAATTTCGTAGCTTTCAGTCACGGAGCAGATTCCTGTTGCGCGTGAAAAACTTCTGCCGCTCGGCGTGAATATATCGGCGAGGACTCGAGCCACGGTATAAATCACTGCTAAAGAATGGGCACGTCAAAGTTGCTTGGAACTTACTTCGGCCGCGTTATCGAATAATAACGATCTATTACTTCCTCCGAGGAATCGGAGAAATTCTAAAACGAGACTAATTGTACGCATTAAAGCGAAAACTCTCTCCGGCAATTCGTTTGGCCGAAGTGCAACGCGACGAAAGATTAAGCGATCAATTATGTAACGCTGTTGCGCGAAAGCAAATACGGATACGGCTCGAATTTTTTCGAGTATCAAAAATTAACGCTCGTAAAATTCCGTACTAATTCATCCGGCACGAAGATGAAAAAGAAAATTATTTCTGTCACACACTTTGATGCGTGCTCGAAGCTCTTAACAAGTTTGCTGCAACGTTAACGAAATACTCGAACGTGTGTAATTTCTTTTAGAAATGACACACACTTGAAACAATTTTTATTAATGATTATATTAACACATTTATTTTTGTTTGATTATACAAATGTAGAAATTCGTGTTAGAGTATTTAAATTCTATTTCATATTTTACATATTCTCTGATAGAAATTAGTTATAAAACTCAACTGGATTAGAAATTGCAAAGTTAAGTGAATGCAATCTTAAATTAATAACGGTCTTCGATTGAGAGTTAATTCAGAAGAACCTTTAGCTGTTATTTTATTTATTTAATCTATAAAACAACAATTAGAAAGTATACAACCAAGAGTTGGTAAAATAAAATTATTTAACTAATAAGTTAAATTTAACTTAATGATTTTATAATCTTAAAACTTAGTGTTTTCTTATTATGCAAAAACTGCGTGTAATAGAATTGCAACGAGTTTGTATCTATTTTTTTTATGATGCTTTTAATTTTCAATTCTCATTAAAGATGCCGTTATGTTTCGTTGGTCAATCAGCTTGTTATCTTGATTTATGGGTCGATTCCCTAAGGGCACCGAGCCATAACGTAACCGCGACTTGCGATGTTCGACTTGAATTTATCTCCCTACGGAATGTCCATTTGATTCTCCGGATACCGTGTGAATATTTCACGCTGGCTCGTTGCGCCATGAAACTTGCATACACCGTTGCTTCATCCTTGATTACATGGACGTTGACACGAAAGGCATCAGCTAAATTGACCCACTAAAGATCCTCTTTACGATCCTCTTGCTTGAAATCCTGCCCGGGGATATTACGCGTGTTATCGATAGATTTTGTTATAGTTTGCTGGGTTAAATTAGACTTGCGAGAGAATCTAACAACTCGCTATTCACAAGAGATACTAGCTTTATCAATCGTAGAGTAATTTTCATTTTTAGACTAAACTAGTATCGATGAAGATTTTTGTAAAATATATCACAGCCCATCAATTAATCAGCCTAATCTAGTATCATTTCTACCTCGATCACGTTGAAATAAACTTCCATCGCATACGATTGAAGCGGAAGAATCAATGAAAATGAATAAACATGATTGTATTGCGAGTATTCTTTACTGAATTGTGTTGAGGGTACTATCAGGAATAAATATGAAATTTCTTGACATCATAAACAGTTTTGTTATAATTTTACTACACGCAGCAAATGTTTCACTTTTAAATATATATATATAAAATTGGGTTTTGTTACCGAGGCCTTTCTTGCACCCAACGGTACAGCTGCAAATAATAATTAAACCGTGAAGGTTTAGATGCTCGTTGGGTTGAAACGCAGCAACGTGAATAGAGAGACTCGTTCCATTGTAACCGTAGAACGTTGCGCGTGTCGGTTAAATAATTAACCATGTGTAATTCATTTTGCTCTAAGTCCGTGGTCGCGTTATTTTCAATTATTTATAATAATTATTTGTCAATTTTAACAGGAAACACTTCTCTCTCTCTCTCTCTCTCGCAATCGAGATTCATTCGCTGAAACTGTACACAGCGTTGCACATGTCGTTTGAATAATTAAGCATATGTAATTCATTCCGGCGCGCGTTTGCGGCTGCATTATCCGTTGCTTGTTTTCGCGCGCGTGCGAACGCGCCAACCAGCGAGGAATATAACGCGGGAAAAATTTGTATCCTTGGTATTTATGCGAACCGATGCGAACGAAAGCGGTACGCGACAGACACGCGTTGCTTCAGTCAATTAAAATCACTGGACGAAGCGCGATATTAAGCGTATCTAATTGCCATCGATGGGGTCGTGGAGAGAATTCCACAAAACGCACGGTGTTTAATTTCCACGGAATCGCGGAAGGATAGACGACAACCCGTTCTTGGCGCTCATCGTTCATCAAGCGCGTTAATTAACTCGTGCGAGAGAGGTGCTCGTATTAAAAATAATTCGTTCTACGACGCGGGACTCGAAGTTAATCAAACGATGGCACATCGAGAGATTAACCCGATCACCGCCGTCTCTCTTTCTCTCTTTCTCTCTCTCTCTCTCTCTCTCTCTCGGTGGGGAAACCAGACGTGAATGAAAATTACCGTGGAAATTATGCAAAATAATGGAAAGGTACACGAAGGGGGTGAAGTTCTCGTCTAGTTCGTCGGACTAATTTCGATTTGTGCTACTTGCTCGACAAAGCGAGTCCCCTTTGAGGAACATTGAAAAAAAGAAGAAAGAAAGAAAGAAAGAAGGAAAGAAAGGAAGAAGAAGAAGAATAAGAAGGAAGAAAGAAGAAACGAGGAAATTCCTTTCACACTTATTCCCTCGTCTTTTCATAGACTGCAGCTATTCACTAAAAGGCGCCTTCGCCTTTCGTTCTTCGAATTCCAGGCAAAAAGGTACATGAAAAACACCAGCCCGCCCTTTCAGGCTTCTCAACATTATTAAAAAACTGATTTCATGACGACGACGACGACGACGACGACGACGACGACGATGGCGACGACGGTGGTTACGAGGCAGCAAACGGCCGCTACTCGAGATGACGAGACAGCCGCATTATCTCGCGGCACGAACGTAAACATTGACACGAATTTTTGCAAGCTTCCACCAGCGGCAGGGAACGACGTTGCCGTGGAATATGATGGTGAGCGTGAACGTGGCGACGCAAGACGTACCGCGCGGAGGCTGCGGTACGTAAGTAACTCGGTTATGAGCCATCCATTACGTTGTTCAACTCCGCTGGCAATGCTCTTACCCCTGGCTGGGCCGGCCAAGACCCTCGCCTCCGTCGCTTCCCTCTCCTTGCTCCCTGCTCCCTGCTCCCGCGCCGCGGCAACTCTGTGAAGCCCTGAGTGCACCGGCGTTGAAGGTCCCACATACACTGTTTGCAGAGTTACCCTTCAACGGCGTCAAAGCAACCCCTTCACGTGCCGGCACGATGCCCACGTGCAACGGTGTCGCGAACAACCCAGAGAAATACCGCGACGTTCCCTTTGCTCTTTAACTGCGGCGACCGAGCAACAACACGGTCCATCGTAACAAGATTACGAGAAGCAGTTTTAAGACGTTAAGGGAGCTGTTTGAATTTTTTTTGATCTGGTCTGCTGTTATTAGACGTGATTATTCATCTAGAAATCTACCAAGTGGATCTAGTGCAGCTTATCAGATGAACTTTCCAACGGCGTTTGTCTGACCGTATAACGTCTAATTGCATTGAATTTGTATAAAGTGGTATTGGTCAACGGATTGTTAACTACGTCAGTCCAGGTACACGTAGCGTTCCATTTGGAAGTTTCCACGTGTGATAAATAGCGTGTCCAATAATTTGTGGACCGCGCTTGTCTGACCAACCGTGCTATCTAATTTTACTTGGAAATTTCATTAAAGTAATAATGCAATCCCAATGAATCCCGAGTTGTGGAAACGTTGAATAATTTGTCAATTTCAGTGCCAACGATTTCCGTACTACCAAATTCCGAAGCTTCTCCCGAGTGAAAGGAGACTCTGCTCGTCACGCTCGCTCCGTTCTCTTACTCAATTTTAATTAACGTCGACGATCCGACAAACCGGGATCCGTCATTCTTTTGGCGACGCTCGGTTCGCTCGCGGGCAAAATACCGGCGTTCCAGTGGTCGAGGTCAGCAATAACTCGGCCAGCAGACATCAGCGCGAAAATAAATCCGGCACAGCGTGAAACTCTCCGCCGAGTTTATTATATTTTTTCCTGGGAATGTCGTTGTGTCGCGTGACGATCGCGTGATTGTCTTGCCGTGCAAGCGCGCGGAGAGCGACGCGGAGCAGAGGACGAGAATCGGCTCGTGACAGGAATGGAAGGTACTTACCAATCTAATTCGTCAGAGAGCCAATCCGCCAAGCAAGGTAACGGCAATCTCCAAGTGGAAGCCCCTTCAGTCACTGACTGGATTGAAACGCGTTTTCTGACCAAAGCGATCGGAACGAAGTCTGCGGAAATCGTGAGCGGAAAACTCGCTTCCTTTCGTACTTGGTCGTCACGGATTCTCCTCTCTTCCGCCAATCGTCTAATCTATCCTCTCTCTTTCTCTCTCTCTTTTTCTCTCCTTATCGCGCGTATTTTCAAAGCGGGCCTTCGAACATCGATTCGCCGCGGGAGAACGGACGAAAGACGAACGGGAGAAATAAGTCAAAGGGAAAAAACATCAAAGCGTGGCTGTTCCCAGCCACGGGCCTATAAGCTCGACACACGGCGTTTGCTCGCACCATGTAATTTCACGCGGTGCGTGCGAGGTCATACGGGCTAACACAAAGCTCTCCATCCCGCCAGGGACTGCACTTCGCCACGGCGCGCTTCGGTTATTCGCGAATCTGGGCCACCGAAGTCTTGCTCGCGATGAAATAGAAAGACTTCCTGCTGTTTGTGCTTGTCGCGAAAATTAAGATTCTTTCGCGAGTGTGGCGTGTACGATCGACAAGATCGTGAAAGAATGCGGGGAATTTGATGACAGGACGCCTTTCTGAGAAAATCGAGTTTGAAAATGTGTACGCAGGTGTACGTAAATTCTGCTAGATTGAATTCTAAATTTTTTAGATTGCGTAGGAATGAATAATTAGGAAAATGACGGGGAAATGGGCCAACACGACCAATTAAATTTTATTCTATTTAAAATTAAAGCGGTCATATTTAGGAACTCGAAATTATTATACCACACATCGAAAAAACACGTATATTCAATACTAAGGAAACTTTTAATATCGTTATTAGAATATTAATTGAATTTTCTCATACCACATAAATTTATTCAAGAAGAATGAAATCACGTGGAAATTGTTTCGATTGAATACGCGATGCTGCTAGAATTTCCGTCACAAATGACTTTAAAAATATCCAACATTTTTTCCACGATAATTGTTCAGACACACACACACGCACTGAGTCGATCTTTCGATTTCTATTTTCACATTCGGAATCACTCTTCCACTTATTGATTGCATCACGATTACTGTGATACTCTGTACAGATACAGATTTATCTCTACCTTGAGGATTTCTTTCGTGCACGATTGCTCGACGATTTACATCATCCACCGGTATATTGGCTCGAGTGAAACTTGATAACCACGCTAGTTACGAGGTAACATTTTCTCGTTTGAGATCCACCTAATACGGTAATCGCGTCTGTCTCCCCAAAGAATTCTCTACTTTCCCTTCGTCTGTAAGACTCATGGATAAAGCGAGCACCGTGGAATAGAGTTTCTCGGCTCGGTATGCATCGCTGGAATTGCCTCATTTGTATCGTCAAGACCTCGCGATCCACGTCTCGAGACTAAACAAATTGCATTACATTCACCTGGCTGAACAAGCCCACCGAGCTACGACATCTTCGGCTCGGGGATCAGACGATTTTCTCTATGGGAATTCTTGTATGGCCACCCTTATGATTCCGAGTCCGAGCGCTGACCCGTTCCACCATCCGCCCCTTTCTTTTCCGCCTCGATGCTATCCAACTCGCTCTCCCCGCCAGCTTTCACCCCCTCCTCGCACATGAATGTTGCACGCGAGCAACGCAAAAGGGAAGAAGTTCTTCGGTTTCCAGTGGTTCTCTCGGTTCTTTGAATTTTAACAGAGCAATATAAATTCGATTTTATTGAAATTCATTGTAATTCCAGAGATAGAATACGATCGAAGTATGTAACAATAGATTTGCGATGCGGACGTAGCTTCTTTTGGAATGTTGAGATAGATGGATTGTTAAATTCTTATCTAAATAGAGCAAGATCATCAGAATATCAGACAAAATTTATTTACAAAATTTCTATAAGAGCTCTCTCGACATTATAATTACTATTCCATTTTTTTTTTTTTTTTTGAAGTTACGTTCTCGAGAAATGTAAATTTGTATAAACGTTCTCGACAGAAAGGTTTAACCTTCTCACGATTAATATGTAATAAATTACGTTCGAATCGTTATAATCGCCTTTGTGTCTCGATCTCGTCGCAGAAGTGACACATCCGAGCTGGCCGATACACGGGGCTATATTACGCAAATGCAATTCCATTCTAACAGTAATCCGTATGTACCGGAATGGCCTGGTATTATATACTATAGGCCAGGAATCGGGGAGCAACCTAGTCTTCGTGACACATATTCATATGATAACCACGCCATTAGTGTGACTGTATTAACATTAATTCGCCAGGTCCGCGGTCTACCGGGTATCAAACGTTAAACACCTATTAGCATCCATTTTGAAATGTGTCGTCGATATCGTTGAAATATTCTAATTTCGTCTCGCGTTACGGTTAAGAGGATTCCATTCCGGGTCCTCTTGCCCTGTAATGGAGGTTACGCTTTTCAGGGATCACCGTAACATGTGCATAAAACCGGCCGAACCTAAAAGGCGTCTGAAATATTCAAGGCGCATGCAGCACATCGCCGAACGAATCTAACCCGGCCATCGAAAGTTTTGGCTATTATTGAAACTTTCGCGATAAATCGTCCTCTGTGAAAGGTTCGCTCTATTTTTTTCTTTCTTTTTTGGTGCTTTGGCGTTACTGATAACTCACTGTCTCTGATCGCCTGCCAACAAAAAATTGAGAGGAACAAATTTCGCTTCCCTATGGCTTTTTCGAAACTTGCAAAAATTGTTCGTGCGATATTACGACTAGCCATTGAATCTAGTATTATTTTACCTATGTTTGTTTAGCTGAGTGCTCGTAAGTATTCGAAATCGATTTTCTATTCGTGACAGATTGTTCTAGAGTTGCTCTTCGCTTTTAATAGCAAACGACGTAGGCAGTGTCTCCAGTTTGAATTCATTCGGTATCCTCGTCCTGAATTTTCGTTATATCATGGGATTTTGGAAACGTCTGTAACTGTCTAGTCGTAAATTTTCTTTCTCGTTCCCTTCATTTCGTTCTGTCCAATTCGGGACACTCGCGGGCCATTTCGAGGTGGCTGATCAATTTTCAATCGGTCGGCCGGAAGCGACAAACTTCCGGTTTCAAGCCGTAACAGCTCGAACACTGGCTTAACGGCTATAGACATCACGAAAGGCGTAAACGGGGGAGGCTCGTCGAGCCAAGAGCTAGCTACCAAGGTTTGCACGGCTTATACTAAACGTTAATTTGCATCACATCTGTATGCACCATCGTGCATATCCCTGGCTTACGCGGAGTACTCCGGTCTTAATACTTCGTTAATCGTCGCCTATATCTCAGCATACACGCCACTCCCGGCTGATTCCGCTATCGGTTTACGCTAGCGACGTGTGAAATTCATTAAACGCCGATTGATTCGCGATCCGTAAATTATTGTTCGTACTCTGAAACTATCACCGACGAAGTGTTGCTGGCATAAGATAAGAGCAAGGATAGGAGAGTTCATCGTCTCGTGGACAAAAACCAAAGAGAGCAAATCTTCGAATCACTTGTAAATATCAACAATACAATTTATATTGAAATTTATTCGAGTTGTAAAAAAATTTTTTATGCCAACGAGGATTTAATAGGAATGAGAGTTTTCTTCCACATGTTTAATTATTTTAATGCATTCGTCGAAAATCAGCAGAAAATTTAAACACACAAATTTTGTCATCTAACAAAATACGTGTCACTCGAAGTCGTTGAAACGAACGCGTGCCAACGACAAACAAATAAATCTCGCCGCGGACAAACGTGGCGCACTTCGAAATTCGCGGTGCTTCGAAAAATCAATCGAGGAATCGAGGCGCGCGCCACACGTTCCCTCGGAATCGTCCCCCCGAAAGTTAGAAACTGTACCGAGTGCTGTTCCTAAGCGCAACTTCGCTGTTGGAATTGGACTTTGTCGGCGCTCGACACGCCAGGCGAAAGAATTAAACTCCTTAGCACGCGACAAACGAGATCAGTATTTACTCGGGAGTAGGAGGCGCGCGCCGGAAGATTGTAAGTTTGAAATTTACTAGTAACTAGATGCGCCTGCTTTGAGCCGAGTTCTTCAAGCGTGAGGACCCCATTAAAGGCGCGCAACTTCAGAAAGAAATATGCAAATCGGTGGCGGTGCGTTAAAGTATTTAAAAGTTCCATTAAGAATTCGGCTCTTCATCGTGGATTCATGTTCCCATGGGATGTGCACGCCCGTTTCCTGCGTTTCCTTGTTATTCTCTCTTCTGCCGTGTTGGGACAAATTGATCTCGCAGATAGAACCCGTTGAACAGCCCGAGACGTGTCGAGTTCGTTCCTGCGAACGGCGCCAGTTGATCTAATCGAAAGTTCACCGCGTATCATTTTCCGCCGAGTCGAACATTTCTGGGCGAAAAAGTTTACGACGAAGGCTCTGCGTCGCTTATGGTAAACTTTAAACGAGTAGTCGGCTCCGCGGAGTCGCCTATTCGTCGATACTCGGCAATTGGTAACCTTTCGTAAAGTGAAATTAGGAAAAAATCGAGTTCCTTCTTTTTTAGAGAGCAATCAAGTAGTATTGGTCAATGATTCATTAACCACGTCTATCGAAATATATATAGTGCTCAGTTTTACTTAGATATTATCGTAAATTATAGTAGTATTTATCGATCATCCGTCTGAGTTTTTGTGATGCAATTCGATACGAATTTTATGTAGATCCTAAGTAGTATAGATCAATAATTCGCTACTGTTTCTCTTCAGCTTATATATCGTTCAACTTTATTTACATATTATCGTAAATTGGGAGTAGGATTTGTCAACTGAATCTGTCTGATTTCACATGATGTAATTTTATGAAGTTTATATTGATCCTAAGTAGTATAGATCAATAATTGGCCATCCTTTCCTTTCCAATTATACATATAAATTATCTCTGTCTGATTGTGGATGATTTAATTCTACGTAATATCGATTAATGATTTTCTACACGTCTCATTCTTTCAGTTCAATTCTATTTCAAAATTTCTAAGTAATAGTACATCAATCACGGGTGTTTGACTTCATGTTGCCTATTTCTATTCAGAAATTGCCATAAATAATTCGCCTGTTCATTAAGCCTAACTAGCATTGGTTAACCTGAAACGTAGAAATTTCTAAATTTACGTCTGCCTTTGATCTCTTCCCAATACGTTTCTACACGCCTCCATAATTTTTTTATTACGTCAGAACAACAATTGAAAATCTTCCCACGCACCGAGACGTTCTTAAATATGTTTGTCACACAAGCTTGTCACTTTTTCACAAAAAGAAAACAATGCAGTTCGAACGTGTAGCGACGAATACACAGAACGGCTGGAGAACTGCAGCAAGTTGAACTTGCTCAAAGACGATTTCCCGCGCGCTTCGCGGTTCGCACTTGGAAGCGACAAGGTGATCGGCCGATGGTTCGAAATCGGCCGAGCAATCGGTGTTGGCAAACCGACGACTCCGCCGGTTGCTGCTCTTTCANTCGGCAATCGGTGTTGGCAAACCGACGACTCCGCCGGTTGCTGCTCTTTCAGCCGCGCATCCACGGTTCTTCGTCCCTCCTCCCCTGTCGTTGGTTGTCGTCGATCGGTCGGTTTATTTCCTACTCCCCCTCCCCCCTCTACAGTCTGTCCGAAAAGTGCACTGAGACGGAAGCGGGCGCGCGGGTGGTATTGATGACGGTAGATCAAAGCCCGCATCCTACCGCGAAACTCTCAAGAGGTAGAGAGAACGGTTGTGTACGAGCCACCGACTGCCTACGTTAGAACCTATCAAACTGCTATCCCATCCGAGAAGGGGAACGCGGCTATGTCACGCTTCATCGGCCCTTTTGCAATATGTTTTCTTTCTCTCTCTCTCTCTCTCTCTCTCTCTCTCTCTCTCTTTCTCGGCTCCTCTGTCAAAATTATCAGAGATCCGATGCAAATTGAAGGCACAAGTATGTGGAGCGTAGGGTTAGATCGTCGAATTAGAACTGGTCGATTTTTATTATTTTCGCGAAGTTTCTATTATCTTTTGTTAAAGCGAATGAACTTCAAACGTACACACGCGAATTGGTTACAGGAAATTGGTTACGTTGCAACTGTTATAGCAACAGATCTTTCGACGTTTACGATCATTTTCTTTCTTACATTTAAATGCCAATCCATCGTCTGCAACTATGAAAGATATATATATATATATATATATATATATATATGTCCGATTCTTCAAGCAGGAGAATTTCTTCGTGAAAAATTTCTAGCGCATGTATTTTTTTTGTACCTCGAAAATCAGAATTCAAAGTCAAGCCGGTTCAAGGGAGTGATTCAGCTAATTCAGCGAAGGATTTTCACGAGAGAGTTGTTGCGATAGTATTAGCCCAGATAGGTCTGTCGATCAATGTTGCACGAGCACGTCTGCATTATAATCCAATGAGTGTAATGGATTGGCAGTCTTGTCGTTAATTAATCGTACCCGCTGAAGTTGCTCTCTGACGCTAGAACCATTCGGGCTAATAATTTGCGAGTTAAATTATTATAAACGCAATTAAACTGAGGACATCTGGTCGAGCCTTCGTAGCGTCCGCGTGCAAATATTTCTGCCCGTTTCACTTGTTACTTCGCGAAGGATCGAGAAGAAGAACGATTCGGGAATTCGTTTGTTTTCGTAAAGGTAAAGCGGGGGAGGCGATGCAAATAGATTGATCTTAAGCTAAAGTCGAAGTTTTCTGGACAAACCAATTAAGAAAGTTGAGTTAAGTCAAGTTGGTTGGGCCACTTTATGGCTGCTTTGGTTTTTGGATTGAGCGTGGCCCGAGTATATATCTTAACTTCCTCCGAGCTCATAAAAAATTCATGGTTGACTTTGCTTAAGTTGCGAAGGATTGATTATCCTCTTTAAAGTTAACGGCCGATTCGAGATCACGTTTAATATGAAATCACTGTGCACGGTTAATGAGTTGTTCACTTGTTTTACTTTTTACAAGTTTGCTGTTTAAGGAAAGTACTGTAGCTGTTTTGTTAAACAAATTTATTGATACAACGTTGTCGTTGATGTAGCATATCGGATTGATATAAGATCATGGCAGGCAATTGAAAGAAGCTAGGAAACAGATGTTTATTGTATACTAGTTTTTCATTAAATATTTGTTGGTAATGCTTTGCAATTTAATTTGGTGTAGTCGCAGTTTCAATTAGCATAACTAATATAATTAAAATACAAAAGAATGATTAGAATATACAATGTAAACTCTTGCTGAAAAATAAAGTAACTTCTCCAAGTGAATAAATATTTCATTGATAGTATTATTTTATCATGGTATTGATCATATTTATATTTTTAAAAGAATTATGATTATAATGTTCTCGTCTTTCAAAAAAAAAAATTTGTTCCGTTGAAAAAGCGAAGAGTTTTTAATCGCATTGTATACGCGTACATACATCTGTATATAAATACAAAAAAAATATACACTAAAAAACTAAATTGAGTTTGACCGCAAAAAATTGCTCGTCAAACCACCGCACGGTGTTAATAAAATTTCAGAATGTTTCACATAGCGCGCGTAATATACGCACAAAACGTGTCTCTGTAATAAATATCTCCGCGCACTTCCATAAACCATCAGTGTACAAATTTTTGCCCGTCGAAACGCACTGACAACCGAGTGGAAATCTCATGCAAGATCGGACAGATAATTTCGGCGATGCAAAGCGACCAATTTCCAGCGTTAAACGGTAGAAATCACGGAGTGCGTTACACGAAACGCGCGAAACAGAGTGTCAAGCAGCCGCGTAACTTGTTCGTTTACACAGCAACAGCCAGAGCAACCGGTTAGACGAGTTTCGCTGTTTGATCGCTGATAATTTCGCGGCATCCATAATGTCTCCGAAACGTTTCGAACGATTTGGCCGGATGCAAATCGATGGCGGCGAGCATCATGTGCCTCGGCTGAATTCTATCCAGATAAATCCATAGATATTCAGGCAGTATCGACACGCTTGCTCTCGAATACTGCAACCAATTAACCAAAATTAGTCGGAATGTTTTATGGATGCGCGAACGTTCAGCTTGGTTATTTATGCTTTATAACGTTAATGGCGTTCGTCAAGCGCGCCCCACTAATAAAATGGAACCTCGAGGCATCAAATTTTTAATCGCTCCAGTATACCGGAAGTTCGACCGTGCCAGTTGATTCGATTTCATCATCGGAGTAATTAAAAAATTGTCGAGTGATTATCCAACCGTTCCCCACGTTCTATCGAGAGAATTTATTTGTTTGACCAATTTCTATTTCATTGCGAGCACTCTAAGTAACAAAAGTACTCGTACCCTTTCAATTGTCGACCTCGAACGATTAACATAGAGTTCCACGATAGAAATTTCAAGATTCCTCTCAAAGATATTATAGTTATACGACGAAGAAATTTCATTCATCCTTTAAATATTATAATCAGCATTTTATTTTGATTATCTTGTCTAAGTTACAGTAATTTATTCCAACCTACCTACACATTATAACGCAACAACAATTCTATTTTTCTTTCTCGCACGTTGTTTTCTACGTAATGTACCATGCAGCTTGTCCCGTACCATAATAAACAAATGAAAATTACAACGTACCACCACGAATAATATCGTTCGTATATTCAAAGGCACTTGGCTCGAACGCAACACTCGAAACACAAACTTCATTTAAGAACATTTCTGGGAATTCGGTTCCTTTGATGGAAGCTTTTACGAACCTTAAACGTGCAGTGGACTTTCGATAGATCAATCGGAATATTCAGCGTGGCTCACTGCCAAGCGAGTAGCTAGCACGGGGGGGAAAAAAAGATCCGCGGATGAGCTCGCGCGTGCATGCGCATCATTATTTGCCCGGTATAAATATTCATATCGACGGCTTTGACACGTTCGGCTCGCAAAAAGTTGCAAGCTTTTTTTAAGCAACCTGACGTTTCACCGATGCACGTTGCTTGTGCGTCTTTATTAAACCCGGTTCCACGTTGCTATCTTTCATCGTAACAACATTCGCCAACTGATTCAGTTTCTTGCTCTTCAATAAAGATCGTGCAGAGATACTGATCGACTTGGAACGAAGAAGACTGTAAAAGTAGACTGTAAAAGTCACGAGGATGACTA
>NIPQ01095875.1:0-20119 GCA_002806875.1 Lepidotrigona ventralis hoosana
GACTTGTTTAAAGCCGAAAAATCCTTCGACGCTGCAAAATGCAAATTGAAAGTATCAAACGAAAATTTATAAACGTGGTAATACGAAGAATGGAAAAACCCGTTAAATCCGATAAATATATATATATATGTGTGTGTGTGCGTGTGTATTTTTCAAAGAGCCGCGCGATAAATTTATGTAACAATAAAGAATAATGCGATCACCGTGTCGGATAGAAATAAATGATCGACCATCAATTTCTAAGCTGATGGGCGCGATTGCCGAGTTCCACTAGTAAAATCAATGTTGCACTATCGATTTGTAACTATTTTGTATTCAGGTTAGGTTAGGCTCGGTCGCGGAGAAATCAAGTAACAATGTCCTAATAATTATAAAACGCTCCCACCTTGCTTTAAATATAAAATGACGTAGAACAACGTCTGCCGCAACATCTTGGCTATCGATTTTTATAAATGATGTAGAACTACGTCGGCGGTTGCCGTTAATATCATGCAGTAACTTTTCTTTTTTCTTTTTTTTTTTTCGGGCATGATATAAATTTTGATGAAACTCTGTTAATTCCTGTTGGTTGGGAATTTGAGATGAAATGAAAAAAAAAATCTGCATGAAAGTTACGACGACGAGTTTGAAAGCTTTTAATACACAACGTGTATGAATAATCGTCTTTGTCTCTTTTCCAACGAGAAGTAAAGTCCGAGGTTTCACACGTTTCATTTTTGACAGTATCAAGTTTCGTGATTGCGCCACTAATTGTAAAGTAAAAAATCAGGAAATACTAACGACGAACGTTCAAACAATCTCGATATTCCGACAGTGGCTGGAAATGTGACAAAGATTCCAGTTAAGTTCACACCGAGTCTACTCAATACCGAGCGACTCCGCGATACTCGTTAAAGTCACTTTGTTTCTTTCGGGCCTCCCCTTTCTAACAAGAGACCTGGCAGAGTTTGCTATTTCTCGTGATAATAAACTGTTCGACTTTAATTAAAGGTGTCCTACCGAGCTTCACTTCTAAGAGCAACTTTTGATATTTCGCAGAGGAACTGCCCAATTTTCACAAATATCCAGTCGTGCTCCACCACGCAATATCTTTCAGAAATGTATAGATATAGACAGTTCTGTCCTTCTTTTTTTCTTTTTTTTAACAAAAGTAACTTAGTTTAAAAAATTAACGCGGAATGAGTTATCTCATCACTTACGTTCCTGATCTTTTAAATTAATTTCTTTATTTGTAAGTCTTGATTTTTAATGCGTCGTAACGTCTCACTTGAAAATTAATTACATCGTAAATATTTGTCAAGAGGAATTAATAACTTTTGTTGAAAAATGATTCAATTAACAGATTTGCAGAATATCGTGAATTAAAGTATCTCAACTAAGTTGTTTAATTATCACGTCTTAAATTTATTTTACATAAATAAGTCACGTGCATTAAATTTACGTTTCTACTATCCAGTAGATAATAAATTTTTCTTAATGTATTAAAAAATTGTTCGATACAGAGGTAATATAATATGAACAGCATAACAGCTTCCTTTAATAGATTAAAAAATTTTCTAATATAAGAAATTCCTTCAAAAACCTTATCACGAGCAAATACAAAAACTTTAGTATAAAAAAGAAAAAAAAAAAATTATAATACAAAGTTTCCCTCGAAAATCTCCCACGTGGATTTTAATATTAAAAATGATAATATAAAATTCCAATACAAAAGGTTAAAACCTTATAATTGCTGCATTTGCGAGCTAATCGTCGAAGTTGCAATTAGCTTTGAAAAAACGCACAATAAACAGGAAACGAGAGTTCGCGGTTTGATGTCATCTAGCAACCTTTCGCGCCCGTTGCATCTATTCTGCATTATTCTGCATCCTAGCATCGACACTTGACACTCGAGACATTTCCCGAGGAACAATTCGTTTACGCAATGTACGATCTATCAGCCAACATACGTGCATCCAGCACGTAGAAATAATCAAATCACGGAGTTTATTTAATTTGTCCTGCGTCAGAGAAGCGTTCTCTTTTCTCTTCGGTGAAGCGAAACGAAACGAAACGAAACGAAACGAAAGCTGTTCCCTATTTCATCCCTCTGAAACGCGTTCGCCGCGTTAAATACGAATTAAGAGAGATCTCCTTTCAAGATTGAACGATCCGTCCCTCGAAAGGCGGCATTAATCCGATCGTTACACTTTACTTCTTGTAAAGGGGCAGTTTATAGAAACGAGCCGTTCGTTTTTCAATGAAAACTCGGAGCTCGCCTCTCGAGGCTGCTCGACAGCTCCCTCATCCGTCAGCCAGTTCGAGGTCTCCGCGTAACTCACACTCGTCTCTCTCTCTCTCTTTCTCTCTCTATCTCTGAGAGCAGTCTCTTTATATCTCGTCGAGTCGTTTTATCGTGCTCTGCCTGTTTCCTGCTGATCGGACGTAAGAACCACCGTTCTTGATAGGCCTTCAGTTTAGCAACAGCACATGAAACAGTCTTCGTGTTTCTCGTTCGCGTTGAAAATATTCCACGGCGGTAACTACCGACTGATCAAAGAGAGTATAATGAAAATGATTTTTTTTCTTTTTTCTCTGGAGAGTGAAAGAGCACATTTCCTTTGATCTACATTTGCTGGGAAGAGTAACGATAGTGGAGAATTGGCGATAATTTGCCGAACCGATGTCTCGTTTTAAAGCGTGAAGCAGTCTGCTCTTGACAGTCGTGATCGTACGTTTCCTTCGAAGATGATTTTTAACGAAGTGGAAAGTGAGGATACATTTCACTCGAGAATTGCGAAAATTCGAATGCGTGCGAAAGTATGAAAGGAAAATCTTTCTCGTAGCTAAATCCATCATCATCATTTTGAAGATTGTAGTCTAACTTTTAAAAAAATTCCTTGAAACTTGTTATATACGATTTTCTTTGCTATTTGATCGAACGATGAATATTCAAGAAAATCCTTTCGTTATCTAATTTTAGCGTTCCAAGTTCAAATGATAAAAGGAAATGATAAAAGGAAATCGTACAGCGAATTTTACTCGTTGTGAGCAGAAAATTTCAATTTTCAAGATACTATACTGGATTTAGTTATAAAAAAAATTTTTTAATGTTTTAACATTAAAAGCGTTTGAATTTTTTCAGTTTTCGAAAAAAGTGCTCAGGATGAAAAATCATTTAAAAAAAAAAAAAAAAATTCGCGTCTGTCAAGATAGAAACTACGCTTTAAAATGACGTCGTTATATGATCTTTTTATACAAAGTTATATCAGTTTAACTATGCTCT
This sequence comes from Lepidotrigona ventralis hoosana, assembly GCA_002806875.1. Lineage (NCBI taxonomy): Eukaryota > Metazoa > Arthropoda > Insecta > Hymenoptera > Apidae > Lepidotrigona > Lepidotrigona ventralis. The sequence continues at coordinate 3,266 of NIPQ01095875.1, forward strand.
TCACTATATCTGAAATAAAATATTTATTACATTGATATTATTTATTTATATAAATTTACGATTATACCAAGATCTCATATAACGTAGGAAGAGTGTTTTGAATTAGTTATAACTCGTTATATTATAACAATATTATAAAATACAAACGTGATAAGAATTTACTTTCAAAAACATAAATTTTAAAATTATCAAGTTCTACAAAATGGTTAATAATTACAATAGCATGAGCTTCTTTATTTTCTAGCGAAATTTTAATAACTTAAAGAACATATGTAATTTTCAAATTTCATCCAACTCCTAAGGATAGCAATTTTAGCAATTGATCGATTGATTTTATTTGTTGTATGTTAAACTTATACCTGTTACAAATTTCATTTTAGTTTATTACCTACGCTTAATCCTAATAATTTAATCCTAATATCTTGTTTTATATACGTAAAATGAGTTTTGAATACTTTTGTTTTTAGTCGGTCGATCCGGTCTTTTCAGGTCACTTCCTTTTTCATTCGTACTTGCAAAGAGCTCTTATTTTCATGGTTTCTTGCATGCATTTGCGTTCTCTTCGTTTTTTTTTTATTGTAAGGGTTTGTTCTATTATTTCTATTCCATCCAAGCGTTTCTTCCTTGGTTGGTCGTATATGGGGCACTCCAGTATCATAAAGTTAGGTCATCTCTTCTTTGTATGTGTTGCAAAGCAAGCATATTTCTTCTATATTTGTTTTATTCCTTTTTCGACTGTACTGATATATTCTTCTACCTCATAATATTAGTTGAGCTATTGTTCTTATTATTGTTAGTGATATCTTGTACTTTAATTACTTTTCTTCTTCTCCAAGGTTATGCCATTTTTCTTGCATATTACACTGTTGTGTGGAGTTTCCCACTTTTTCTATGTCTATTCCTTTACTTTTGTTTTCTGTTGTTTTTATTATTTATTCTTTATTGTTTATTTTTTATGTTAGGTTCAATTTCTTCCACAGCTTACCAATTCTTCTAAGCTTTGTGCACCAGTTGTATTTTTGACTCGTTTCTCTATTTTCTGTTATTACTAATTTCTTGTTTTTAGAGTTCTATACTATTCCATTATTAACTTGATTTCTTCCCATAATAATTTAGTGCTGTCTTGCATATTTATTGTTCTATTTTTGAGGTATTTGTTTTTAACCTGATGTATCTTGTTTGGAATGTTCATAACACTTGTAGAATAGTTGTTTTTCCATTTCTTCTGCTCAGTCTAATTCCCATACTTCGATAGGGATATAGCATTTATTATTGCTTCGTGTGGTTCTTGCTTTTCATTTATTATTCCTGCTATCAGCGTATTGTTCCAATTCCTTTTTTTTTCTTTTTTTTTCATCTTATGACTCCTGTTTTATCCTTACATACTAAAAACCTTGGAATTTTAAGACGAGAAGAACTGAAAGACAGATAGAATTGAAATCTAACCAGCATCGCTTAGCGGTTAACGGTGCAGCACCGAGAAAGGCCTAATTTCTTCTAGCCTCAAGTGTTTTCGTTTTCTCTTACTGGGTTGGAAAATTAAACGGCTGTTTGAAGATTTGTCGTTGTTACGCGTCACGAGCACAAATATTTGACCACAGCGTGTCATCACATCCACCAAAGGATCAAAGGATTATAACCTTGAAACATTATATATATTATCGTTGTAGTTCTTGATATTTAAAAATTTTGGAATTTAAAAAAAAAAAATTCCCAAATTTCGTGCTTTATTTCATATTGCGTTCTCTAATAATAACTCTTGCGTGATAATGCTTCCATCGCGGAAATTAGGAGTTAAAATTAATCACACGTTTCTCGCTGTTTCGCCCAATTTTTGGAATAGCTTTACTCCTAACTTTGAACATAAATTTTAATTTTTTTTTGCAAAACCGAATCCAGTTTTAAACACGCTGTATGCTGCACTATGCACAGTATTCTTATTTTAATTACAGTTATATAGCAAAAATATTTATATATAGAACAGTATACCATTTCGTATCGTTATTAATACTAAAGCTACCAACGTATAACATAGTCAGAATGATCGATTTACAATCTCTGAAATTTGTAAAAATTTGTGAGGAAATTTATATTAGCTAGAGCAATATATTTTTATAGAAATTCGTAAAATATATATAAAATATATCTCTGAAGGAAATTTCATGCTTTAATAGTTCTGGTATTAAAAAAATCTCTTCCTTACATTATTATAAATATCTGTCTACAAACATACGCTCTTATTAGCTTCTCTTCATCGAGAAAGAAAACGAACGAGTTCGAATTTTCATAGCAAACGTTGATTCGTTCGTTCAAACATTCCTCGTTGTTTATTAACGACGCGTTTCAGATCCCTGGCCTCGCCACGCTCATTCGCCGGTGGCAGGTTTAAAGGTTCCAGATAAAAGACTGATAATTCCAAGGTAAATAGATTAAAGGGTGAAAGGGTGGCGGATAGAAAGCTTGGAGGGAAGATAAGTGCGTCTCACGTCTCACGAAAGAGAGCGCTTTCGCGTAATGGCAAACAGCGGGCCTCTAACAACGTTGGAAAGGTTAAGGGTCCTTCGAAGTTCGAGAAGGAGAGAGACGAAAGATAAAGAAGAAAAATCAATGCCGTCGAAGAAGTGAAACGATCCTGTTTTTCTACAGGACTCGAACTGAGTCTTCGAAGACTCGTGGATGCAAACGAGCGACGAGACCCGAGTTCTGATTCAATCTCTTCCTCCTCAAGCGATTTTTAATCATTCCTCATCCCTCCGATGCGTTGCGAAAAATATTTATAAAATTATCTTCAGGCAATCCCGTGAATCCTGTAAGCGGATCGAGTTCTAGTTTCTCTCGGCGAGATTCTATGAACTTTTTAAAGATCACGAAAGTTTCGGGGGGGATTTGCGAAGAAGCAGATTAATTCCGACGCTCTGCAAGAATTTGAATTAACCCTTACGTAGTTACGGGACGCAGCGGTTGTTCAACGAGCATGTCACGGACTCACCCCCAAGTTTGCACTTTGTTTGGAACTTCAAGTCAATATCGAATGAAAGTTTCATAATTCGTTTGTTTTCATTTCGCAGGATTTCTTGAATCTTTTCACAAATGCGGATTCAGGGGATGGGAGCTTGACTTTTCGTATTATTCGTGAATATTTTCCAGGTAAAATATAGAAAGAAATTAAACTGCAGATTTTTACTGTCATTGTTGTGACGGAACAGAGAAATATTTTCTCTGTCAGTCCAAAGAGAGAGAGAAAAGGAGAACGCAACAGCGCGACAGAATTATTTAACATGCAAATGCCATGAAAAATAAAAACCTGCGTGCAAATGCTTTCTGAATTCTCGCAAACTCTCGATCAAACAGAAACTACTACTCTTCGAAATTAAGGTAAGAGCAGCAAAACAACACAACAGTTGATTAATAAACGTAGAATGGGCAAATCCCGTTTCTATCCACTTCATTTGCATAGATCACACTTTTGTGGAAAAGTTGTATGGGGCAGCTTTTGGAAAATCGCGAGGAAAGTTCGGCGGCCGCAGAGGGGCTGCCATTGTAAACTCGCCTCCATTACTTCGCTACGTTATATTCCCGTCTGCCGAGCACAATGCACGTATTAAAAGCTTCAACAGCGTATATAGCGCGAGCTCTTTAACGATTTCAAGTTCGAGCAGCTTTGAAGTTTACCGAACGATCGCTGATGCCGGGAGTGAAGAAGCTTTGTGCTACAACCTGTAAGTTCCTTGAGCCATCGACGATCCCTTATCGTCATTGCAGACACCCTTTCCCCCTTGACAACGTATCCTTCGTACACGTACACGCAGCTATCAGTATCCTGAGCAGTGAATTTCACACGATACCGGTGGTTGCTTGAACGTGCAACTAGCTAAAATGCTATCCGTTAGTTAGTTCGGCGCTTTAACGCTCGCACAAGCTCGCTTGTTAGCCTTGCCTGTTGCACTTTCGCGTTCTTCTTACTTTACGCCGGTCTCTTCAAGTCGACTCGACGATGCGATACCACGCCGTGTGAATATTGAGCGTCTGGGGGAACCGAGTTCTTTAAAGAGAGTTCTCTAAAGAGAGAATTATTTGATACCGCGATACGATAATTTATTTTCGCCGGTGAATTTCTGTTAGGGCGAAAAGCGAATTAGTAGTATCGTTAGTAACATAATCGAAGCGTTGATCTCTCTCTTCTTTTTTTTTTTTTTTTAATATTACCAGAGAGATGTAAAGTACAGTTTACGTTGCAGTTTTATGCGACGAAAGTTATTTTTCTTTTTTTCCAGGGTAAGCAAATAATTTCTATAGTCAGGTATATATCATTTCTCGACTATTAGATAGACCAAGATTAGTCTAGATTGTCATCAAGTCCAAGTCTCTTCTTCTATGTGCCCGCGCAATACTAAGTTTGAAATAAAATATCTCTTATGATTGAAGTGTTTTTAAATTTTTTTCTACCCCATTTTTATATGAAAGGATGTTTAAAGTTGAAGAGCAAAAAGGAAAATGGAATTTTTATTATTACTATACAGATTCTAAAATATCCCCTATGAGAACACTATTCAAAAGTATTTCTATAAAAATTTCACAGAAACAGATATTTTTTTCATGCAGAATCTACAAGATTTTTTCGTTTTTTTTTTTAGAAAACTCGTTAATTTCGATCCTTGATATATTCACATTTCCTAATCTATTTTTTCTTCGTACACAACGGTAGATGCAATAGCGAATATATCGCAGATTTTTATGGATGCGATCAAAGAAATATGGAGATTATTTCTATCTACTTTGAACGATTTTTGTTCAGAAATCCAAGTATAATTTCGTTGATATTTCGGTTTTGACGTTCTTTAGCGATTAGAAGGTTAACTAGCGCAGTTACATAGCAACAGATTACAAATCAATCTTATCACAGTCCAATATTATTTCTCTCCACCGATCGCTAAACGTTTTTGCACGTGTTAAATCTAACATATTGTTGCGAGTATTTGACAGCCAGCAACCACATCCGATACGAAAAATATGAAACGTCAAAGGTAATGGGAACTTAAGAAGACAGTTGGTTTTTACCGATATCCAAGAATATCGATTGAACAAAGCAGAAGAAGCAGAATCAGAAAAGAGGTTGATTGCTCCAGTGGAAAATTTCTGTAAGTTTCGAATAAAAAATAAGTTCGATAGTTCGCCCCGTTATCTCGTACGAATCTTCTCTCATGTTACGAATCTTACTCGATCGTAAAATTACGATATCAGAATGACAGAAACTCTGGAAAACTCTGCTTGGCCTTACACTGTCCGTTACTTTTAGAATATTACCGTCGTTATGCACTCAACTTTCCCAATTAACCGAACGATTTGCGCCGAGCCAGTGGATTTTAATGCCGATCGAGAGTTTAACCAACTTTTCCAGGTCTACTTGGCCAACCAATTCCGAATTTTTTCATTTACACATCGTTTAAAATTAAAAATTTTTATCGTCAGCGATGAAAAGTTTTCAATGTTAAATGCGTTTTTTTCGCTTTGTGAATGGTGAGATGTGCAATATTTGTTGGAATATTTATGCGAATGCATTCTGTAGAGTGCCGTTAATTCTTTAATTATGTTCGTGAAAATGTAGTTCGGTTTATTCTTCAGCTTGTTTATTAACCAAAGATAATAGAATTACATATAGATTTCAAAAAACTGTGACTTTGAAAAAAATCTATATTTTTTTTTTTTTTCAAAGTTGACTGTATTATGATCTGTATTTGTTACATTATTACTAGATCGCGGAATTTTATACTTATATATATATATAAAAGTATAGTAGGAAACAAAATTGCACAGGATATGCATTACATAAAGAAATGTATAAAATATCCAAAGCATAGTTGTGTTTATAATATTTGTAAAATAATTCCTTGCCTATCTAGGTACTATCTTTCAAATTATATTTCCAAAAAATATGAATTTGCAAAAAAAATTCGCCTATCATATTTATGTTAATACTCGAAATAAAATAATTCCTTGCCTATCTAGATACTATCTTTCAAATTATATTTTCAAAAAATATGAATTTGTATAAAAAATCCGCCTATCATATTTATGTTAACACTCGAAATTCATTAAAGTTTTAATATAGATATCATTCAACCGGGGAATTCAACCTAAATATTTCTTCAGGCACTCTGCAAATTTTCAAATTATATCATTGAATAGTACATATCGATATTAATATAATATCAATATCAATAGTATACATTGATATTATTTTAATACATTAAAATAATATATAAAATGTGTTATAATTATGAAGTAAAATACATTTTATTAACACATTAAATAATATTTAAAAAAAATCACTTCCCTACATTGAATCTTGATTTAAATTTCTTTAATTTCCCCTTTATATTTCGTTTCATAGTTCTCAGTCAGTTTCATTAAAATTCAGCCGCTCTGAAAAGCCGGGAATGCTTATCACAACGAAGCAACATTCACGGTGCAAAAGAATGATTCTAACGCGAAAAGGATTTAAGCGCCTCGTGATCCACATTTTAACGTTTATGTCTTTTCCTCCGTTCGCTAAAGCCTCGTTATTTACCCTCGCGAAGCAGAAAGCCCGCAATGAATGAAAATCCGCGCGAGAGGTATTGGCAAGGTGGAATAGAAATAGTCCTTGTTGCATAAAAACGTCAAGAAATATCCCCGTCATTGGCACAATCGTGCTTAAGAACGGCTGGTGTTCACTTCCCCCCCCCCTTGTTTTTTCTGTTTTTCTTTTATCTTTTTTTTTCTCCTTCTTTTTTCTCCTTGTGACAAGCCATTGTGGCAAACGAGGCAGAAGATTTTAAATAAATTGCTTCCGCCCGCTTTGAAGAGGTCGACTTCGTTATCGGCAATTCGATTCAACGTTCAAAGAGAGCAAACTTCGTATTGTGGCTGCGATTAAGCTCAGAAATCGATATCATCGAATGTGTCGGCACAAGTCGCTTAAAATATTCAGAAAGAGAGAGAGACAGACAGACAGAGAGGCAAAAAAGAAGAAGAAGAAGAAGAAGAAGATCGTATACATGTCACGAATGTTTTAAACAAATTTTATACCGAAACTTTGCGCTCTGTGATGCAACGTCGTCTCCACCGCGTTACACCCCCATACGAACATAACTGCGGCTGTGAAATATGTTACCACTGTGCGCCGCTGGCCGTCTTATAAATATAAATTGGAAAGTCAAAGAGTTACGGCGTAACACAAAGTAGAAACTGCTAATACATTGCAACTATTAATATGAAATGGGCTTTGCGATGGTATCAGCAAACTGATGATACGATTCACTGAAGATGAAAATTTAACACTCGAATAATTATCGTCAAATTTCTAGATGAGTTCTAGATCATGGTGATAGACATTTTTGGCTATTTTATTTGACTTTGTATTTCACGTTCACTCTGAAATTGCCAATGGCATTTAATTGTTACAATTCTTGATTAATATCCAGTGATATCAGTTTAGTGTTTACATTGCTATTTCTTCTCGTCGAATGATTCTCGTGAATTGTTGTAAAATAAGAACCGATTTTCTTTGAACTTGAAACGTATATAAATAAGATAAATCAAAACTTTGAATTACGTCTGCATGTAATATTAATTACGTTATGCATGCACGTGTATAATATTTTATGCATAATGTTATAATTCATTTCGTGATTAATTATATCATTACATTATTAATTATAATTAATTGTAAACTAATCAACAAATCATAGTTTTCAATTATACCGATATTTAATTTTCAAACTGATATAAATTTAAAGAAGAATCTCAAAGTCATCTAAGAACCGATTTAGAATAACTAACCACCCTAGAAATCTGACAATTATACAGAGTAAATAAAGTTCACGCAATCTCTGAAAGCGATTAAATAAAGAATCACGCTTTCTTCCGCGAAACGCAATTCCAATTGCATTGTGCTTTCTGTGCAAATATAAATGAAAAAAAAAAAAAATCAAAGAGTTACAAAATGAACGATTAAAAGAGAGCTCACCGCTTTTATGGACTTAGGCGATTCTTATTGTATTCGAATGATGCAACAGAGAGGAAATTAAACGCGTGTACGCGTAAATTTACAAGTGCAATCAAGCCATTACAACCAGCAGACATAAATACTCAAACGATTTCCATGTACTTCGCTAGAAAGAATTCACGATTCTCCATCAAGTTGAGCGCGAACATTGAAATGGTTCAAGCAAGAGCCTATCATTTCTCTCGCGGTGTCCTCATTCCTGCCTAGATACCTAAAAAGATAAATCGAAATTACGAACATCGTGGCTGTTTGAATAATATCACCGAAAGGTAGGCTCGTTGGCGCGAGTAAAAACGATGTTAGATAGTTATGCATCATCATTAGTTACGAATACGCTGTCCAAGAAGTGCAAAAAAAGGAAAAAATGTCAGCCTGGGACAAAGGCCCTATTTCGATGATTCACAGGGAAGCATAAACTTCTGTGAGGTAGAAAATGAACGCGAAACGAGGTTTTAACCACACGATTTTTAGATTCAGTATGCTGTCGATTAATGCGACAAGCGAATACAAACTGATGTGAAATTTATTACGTTTCGAATCTTTTTGAGTTGAGACTAAATATCAGCATTAAATCATTAATTTTTTCTATATATATATTTTTTTTTTGTTTTTTCCACATCATTAAGTCAATAAATATTTTCTTTTCTTATAAAAACCAGTTCAAACATCGCAATTATTCGAGAAATAAAAGATACATTCCAAGTCCTTGGAAAAAATTTTCTTACCAGTTACTGGCCTTTTGGACATCATCCATGTTAAAAAAATATTTTTCGTATCGTTACAATTCGAAAAGATATTCAGGTGGACCAGCCTGTCGCTTTAATGGACCATCCTGTATATATATGGAAGATTACAAAAAGGGATGACGTAGAAGGGATTTGAGAAGAAGAAGCTACAAAAGGAGAACGTAATGAGGAGGAGGCGGCAAAGTGACTAACAAATAGAGCACGACGTTGCATCCAACACATTTTACGCATTTCACGCTTATCCATTGCTTTGATATATTTTCCATGTATTTCTTGACAAAACAACGCGCAACGTACATCCTTTAGATATCCTACGTTTTTATCTCTGCTGCTTGTTCCTTAATGGATTAAGGCAGCAACGAGTTAACTCGCGACAATAAGGATTTGCTCTACTTCCGGCGACTTGCTCTCTCTCTCTCTCTCTCTCTCTCTCTCGTTCGCTTGAACGTCGATATCTAAACCGTTGCGACAAATTCCGTTTCGAAACGAGCGCGTTACACGTTCGAAGCGAGCAGCGTTTTCTTTGAAACGAAAAAGAGAGCAGAGAGCCGAGAAAAAACGGGGAGAAATGCAAATAAAATGTATCCGGCAGCCCGGCGAAGTTTCGGGAAAAATCACCGCCGCGCGTGTAATAAAATTCTCTAGCGCAACACTGATTACTGATTTGATTACTGATCCGATTACGTTTGATTGCGACCCGCTAGCAACTATGTACACCATCGTTCAAAAGTACCGTCGGTTGACTTTTTGACAAAGTATATTTTTAATTGCGATTAAATTTTAAATTTAATCCCGACTTACCGACGTAAATCGAATGAAAATGATTTTATCGTTATGGCTACTAATAACAGTTCAGGAGTGTTTGATGTTGTATTATATTTTATAATTAGGAACAATGTAAAAACGTTACTATGTTTGACAGTGTATAGATGCAGTGGATAGTGTTGCTTTTAATCACGATAGAGAACACATATGAATATTTTAAGAAAAGAATTTTTACAACTAGACTAGATACGTAAAATGTGTAAACATGTATAGAATATAAAAAACACGTACTTCAATACTTATTATAATATTTTGCAAATGATCTTCCGTTTGTATTTTGTTCCTTCGAATTTGATAAAAATCGAGAATGATAAAAATAATATACGCATTGAGATTTTTTTAAAAGGGACACAAGCATCTTCGATGTAATAATTATTAATTTTTCGTTAATTGATTATTCAGAGATTATTATAGAGTTTATAACAGTGTTAATTAATTAATTATCTTTTAATATACCAGAAGAAATATTGTACGTTAATAATAATTTCGATGGCTGACGACATTTCTTTCTTTTTTACTTATTTCAACCCTTTGATAACAATTGTGTGCAAAAAATTTCATAATTTGAAATAATTTACGTTTTACCGTTAAAAGAAGAAAAGAGAAAGATATTTCTTTCACATTTTTCTGGAAACTGAAGTGAATTTTATTATTTTACAAATTGTAGATAGATAAAGATATCACATTTATGTTAATATCATATTACATTTCACGTATTAATTAAATTTTTCTTCCTTGTTTTATATATTAAATCTTATGCAATATTGTGCATCATGTTGTACTATATGAATGTTACAAATTTTATTTAAATAACAACACAATATTCGTTATGATATTCGCTACACATTTCATTTATTAATCCGGCAGTACACGTGTGAACTTCTGAAACGAAAGTACTCACGTGGGATGCTCGTGAATTTTCAATAAAAAGTAACATTCACTATTTACCACAATATACACATATCGTGTTCGTACGTTTCGTGTTCCTTTATTAAAATAACAGCAACTTTACTAAAATAACAGCAACACATGCATATATACAAATATATGCGAATATTAAGTATGCTCCTGAAAATTCAACAATAGAAACAATATTTATAAATTGAATAAATCATCATCTAATAAAGGAAGTCCCGTTGGATTCCCACGCGTGTGCTGTTAGATTGAATGTAACGATATTGCAAATAAAGTTGTACCAAGATTAATTGAAAATTCAACATCATTCTCCAAGAGAACAGATCGTTTTATTATATTATAATAAAGATTTGCGATCCATGACTCCGTTAAGACTTATAATATGATACCAGATAGAGATCGAATCGTAAAATACCGATATTTTTAGGTAATTATTCTATTATTGCAATGGAAATTAAATTTCGTATTTCGGTGTACCTATATAGTACCGGTAAATATTTATTATTATATCATCGCTATAACTTACGGTAAAAGTGGCTAACTGGCGGCCTTTACCCCTACTTTTCTGATCGCTAGCGCTATCCCCTCCACTTCATCGATCAAAGTAGTTCGTATGGCCCGCTGCAGAACAGAGTAGAAATTTTCGTGGTGGGGGAACCAACAGACTGAATGAGAGCAGCCTGTGCAACGAGGAAATTCGTCGCCTCTGATTTACGAGATAAATTATATACATTACTAATTCAAACAAATTCGGAATAAAGTGAGCACTTTCTACTATAAAAAACTATATATTTAATACTAGAACTACCGACAGTTGAGACGTAGCTATCTCTATCAAAACCAGTCAAAATGATTGGCACTGGTATAAGTAGCCATGATACAAAATTACTTTTATTTTAAATGAATAAAACAAAATTAAAGTTCATTATATTAATCCTTCAGCTATCCCTGCAAAAGTCATTACATCATTGCGAAGAAAAAATGTAACATGAAGTAGGAATTTTAAAATAAAGTTGTCAGACCAGTCAAAATGACTGATGGTGTGGTAGTCCTAGTGTTAATACTACGTTCTTCCTCGTGATACCAGAATAAAATACCGATATAAATTTCAGTATTTATATAGAAGAAGTGTTTAAAAAATACCGGTATTAATAGGATTGATCAAAAAGCGGTTATGTTACATTATTATTAATTCGGTACTCGATCTCTGTACAACCATAAAAAAAGTTTCACTTCGAAATTCAAGATCAATATCAATTTTACGACAAGTGTATGTCTCTTCACTAAATTGAGGATAGTGAAGTCACGCTACGATAATCGCGACATATAATTTTGAAACACCCTGTACACACGCAAGTGTCAACAGTAGAAAGCTTTGACAGGCAAATAAAAAAACGAAAGAGAACATGGGTGTCGTTCTGTCTCTGCTATTCGTCGTTGTTATTGCATTCGGTTACGAGCTCGGTTTACTTTATTTTCCCCGCCTTATTTCCTCTCGTTCGTTTTGCTGAACGCCGTGCGCTCGAACGTTAAATAAAGAACGTCGAACGAGAAAATCGTCAATTTAAAAGTTTCTTTGTTAACGACCTGTCGTTGCTTCTTGTTGCCACGTTAGAGGCAACGCGACGATTCGCGATCCTCTTTCGCGAAAAGTTTTCAAGCCGCGCGACGACCCAGTCAAACGAAAAGGAGAGCCTCCCTTTCTCTCTTCCCTCGTCCCCATCCACAGTGTTACGAATTTCAAGCTTTCAGAAAAGAACACAAGTCGGCTGGATAAAGTTTGAAACTCGAACGAACGGCATTACGTTTGAAATTTTAATCTTTAAATCCCTACGTGCGTGTTCTGCTTTGTTTTTGCTTCAAAAGCGGCGACTCGCGATGGCACGACTGTCCACTCAGAGTTCGTTTGAGAAAACAACCGTCCATTCAGGGTTTGTTTAAGAAAACGAAGTTAGTTTATCAGCTAACTCTGATTTTGTAATTTTGCTGGTACGTCCGCATATTTTTGATAATATTAATTTATTCTACTAACTATTAGCTTTCTGCATTTTGTCATATGATATATATTTATATTCCAAAAATTTTTGCTCCTTTGAATCTCCTATAAATTCACTTACACGCTTTTCGCACGTTGCAACAGAGTAATTTTCAAATTCAACAAATCTGAAGTCAACATGATACACGACACGATGAATTTTTCAATTTAATGCATAAAGTTCAAGTAATCTGAATGCTCTGAAAATTTTTCCTACTTTGAATCTTCTACAAATTGACATATCACGTACACCTACTTCGTAACAGAGTGATTTTTAAATTCGTAGCATAATACATAAAATAGTAAGTTTTCTCACATCGATGTATAAAGGTCAAGTAATTTCAACATGCGATGCTAACTTTTAAATTCAATTCGCAGTTTCACGATTCCACACGAACCATGTTAAATTTCTCGCGAGAAATCGAATTAAAATATATCGAGAGAACGGTGCTCTGTACGTGTAAAAAAAAAAAGTGTTTTTACTTTAAAATTGGCACTTTTACTTTCACGATCAGCTAACTGCACCTTCAAGGAGATCCGTTAGAATCCTCCGTGAGAGAGGCTTTTAAACTGCTCGTAGCCGAACATCCCATTGTCGGTAGAAGTCGTCGGCCTAACAGGATTGGTAAATTAATACAATGAGATTACACGGTGAAATTAACTGTCAGGCCTGGTATTACTCATATTACACGTTATTCTAAGCCAGGGGATTGTGAAGTTTAATAACAATAGCGCTTGCGTTTGACGTTATTAAATTCTGAATGAAAATCGATGCGCGACGTCGTATCGATGTATCGAGGATCCTACGGAAGTGATCGCGATACTTTGGACGTTGATTACTCGCAAAATAGCGAGATTAATCGGGCACGATATAATTATTATAGTTTGTGGAAATTATTCGTTGAAAGAAATTCACCGGTTAAATTCGACGATAAAAAGATTTTTTTATTAATTAATTAATTTCTTCGTCTATTAATTTATTATTATAATATCAAATAATTAATATTATTTTATTGATGTTATTGAACATTTCTTTTCCTTTTCGCTTGATTAAAGATCGTCTGTTTCGTTTTCAACGAAAATTTAAAAGAGAATCGTCTGTTATTCTACGGAAAGAAAATTCGAGTCGGATTTCGTTCGTTCGTGGAAAACGATTTCGTTGTTAACGATGATGCGGACGAGGGCGTCGCTAAAGTGTTCCCATGGATCAGGAAAAGCACCTTGGATCCTTGTTAACGTCTAGATCCGAGAGCGATAGTAACGTCGATTTAACCTCGCGTCACGTTGATCGTCTCGGCAAATACGATTATCCCTCGTCGATATCCAACCACCCTATCCTACCACCGTGCCGGTGAATATACAAATTCAACTCGGATACAGTGGCTCGCAAAAATATTTGCACATCCGTGCAAACTTTTTTCTTTTATAAACATCATGAAAAATTATCTCATTATGCTGTTCATATACCATATCATATATTACGAATATAATATATTATACATTTTTTTTTTCAATTCAGAGAGAGACTCTATATTATAATATTTTCATACTACAAAATTAGTCGTTGATTAGATATTTTGCTAGATTTTTCAGCACTAACAATAAGTCAACCTCTGATCGTGAGAATTCCATTCTTTAATTGGACGTGATTGAAAAAAATGAAATGAAATAAATAAGTATTTAAATGATCGATCACTCATTGTATTAACGAGCCACAATATCAGAGATCATCTTTAAAATTTATACTTGACATTTCACTGTTCACACCTGACATTAATCTTTCTTACCAAAGAAACGTCTTGTTACTTTTTACACACATTCCCAGACTGATTTCAATACACCCCTCGTATGTTGCTCGCCATCTTTTACAAACACTCAACCTTTTCTACCACTCTTTGCACTTCCCTCAAGAATCACATCTAAATTCTCTCATCTAATCCCTCGTTCTAATATCTGCTTTCTCGATAAATCACATTCGAACGCGCGCTTGGAATTTTATCGCTGGCTTTTCTCCTTTCGTCTCCTCGCCTTCGTTTTTCCCTATTTGAATCAATCAATCAGTGGCCATCTATCAGCCGCGAGAATTTAATTCGTTTCACGTTTGATCATTCGAAGTTAGACGATCGAAGGCCGACTTTCCGACGACGTTTTTCCAATCGCATCGAGCACGTTGCGGTTGAATACTCTGCGGTTGTAGTTTCGTTGATCCATCATCATCATCATAAATTACATTCAGTTGATCGTCAACTTCATGGCCCTTTTATTACTTAATCGCCTCGTCAATCAGCCGCTCGTTTGTTCCCCGACATTTTATCGAGTTATGATAATTAGTGGCCGACGCGCCGGTGAATTTAGCGACGAGAGAAACAAGAACAAGAACGTGTTCAACATTTCGACGGACGGAGAATATTTTTCTGACCCCTCGAACATTCGGAGTTATAACAGAACTCGGGCTTAATTAAGTAAAAAGAAAAAAATCGAGCTTGCAACACTTCGTTTGTTGTTTCTTTTTGATTAATACAAAAGTTGGAACTTTGTAATCGCTTCTGTAATCAATTACTAAATAGTAGTCACGGCAATCGTAAATAGCCAATATTTGAAATAAATCAGTAAAAAAAATCAGATTTTTGATTAATTCTAATTAATTTGTAACCATTCGTCAGTAATTTCTAAATCTAAGTTAAGTGATTGATTTATATTTGATTATGATCTGTAACGTGTTGTTTCTTCACACTGCCTACACTGTTTTCATGTATTTTTTACTGCGTAATTATACTAGAATAATTCGTTAAAATTTGTAATTTTCTGTTATATTTTTGATACAAGAATGAGTGTGAACCTGAAAATTTCGATCATTAAAGCAAGTTTGTCGTAAGCAGAAGATTTTGCCAATAAGAATTATCACAGATGAGACTTTCGATTGATTTGAATCTTGAAAATTTCTCGAACCCATTTCTGATAAAATTGCAGGGCCGTGATATTTCCGCGAAATATACACAGAAAGCAAGCTACTGATCACGATCAAAAAGCGTAATCATTTTATAATTAACGATTCCGATTGCTTCCCTTGTTCGTTGATCAGCGAATAGCATACCAATCCCACGTTAATTATAATCGTTAATTATTAATCAAATTACGTCCCGTTCAACTCTGCATTTATCCGCTTGTAATTAAATCGTACAATTCTATCGAAATCTCTAACGAATTGAAGAATAAATTATCGTTATTATTCGCAGGTTCATTAATTGATAGTTTTTAGCGGCCGCGGTGCACTAATCGATGTGAACTCGGTTTGTTCGAACGAGATATTAGCTGGCGCGTTACCGGTCGAAAGTGATAGACATTGCCATCCAATTATTTGATCTCGTTATCCAAACAATCGAACGGAATCGCAACTAATCATCGGCGAACGGTTCCACGGCTGAAACTTTCGTTTAACTTAATTTTGGCCTAGGGGGGAGGAAAACGGGGGGGATCGGATGATAACGATAGCACGTCCACGGCGAGATGACCACGTCGCTGCTCACGCTCTTCGCCGATTTTATCCGCAGCCTGTATCGCGAGTAATCCCGATGCATCGTGTTGCACTCGGCCGATGAACGCAATTAGCAAGTACGTAGCGCAAAGCAAGTATGCAGCTAGAATTACCACGAGTGGATGCAACGTACAATGCAACGTCGGAGCTCGTTGCTGCGCGATATGACTGTTGAGCCCGCTGCCATAATCAGAAGCCCGGGCCATAATCCACGGCCAGGTGCACTAATCGGCATTAAATTAAAACGCTGCTTGTCAAACATGCCGGCCTGCATTCGATAATCCACAGTGCACAGTGAACGCGATTCCCCGATGCCCTGTTGACTCGCCGATCGGAATCCGAGAACTTATCTCGTTCGAGGCAGAAAATCCCTCCACTCTCGCCCCGAGTGCTTGCCGAAACGATAAGCAAACGATAGGTGTATACTTTTACGAAGTTAATCGATTTGGCAAATGAACCGTCCAATTCATATACAGTGACGGAAAGTATAAAATATTTACAAGATTTTTAGATAGAGAATACAATTTTATTTATTTCACAAAGGACAGTGAACGAATGTGAAACATTCTTAGGAATGTCTTACTCTTATTAATATGGTGAAAAATATAATATTCATTAGATTTAAAAAAAAAAATATGATTTTTTTTGAAAAGAATAATGAATAAATGTAAAATATTCTTGAGAATGGTAATGAATAATAGATTATTGGCATTCATGATATCTCTATTATAAAGTCTATACAAATATTATC